>CM040240.1:303036684-303071703 GCA_022545495.1 Chrysanthemum lavandulifolium
GCTTGTCTCATTTGGTAGTAACCAAACTCAGTACCCTTAGTTTTTGTTTTGGTTTGATATAAGTCACGAACTATGTTTGTTTCATTTAGATGTTTTGGGTATGAATATGACTACCACATCTTACTGTTAAGAGGTGGTTATAAAGTCTGAATCTGAATGAAATAATGTTGTTTGTTTTTTTTATAATTGTCTGAATGATTTTAAGTGTCCGTTTTTTCTATTGTCAACAAATGTAATACGGTTATTTCTTCATTTTGCTGGTTTCACGAAAGCTAGAACGATAGTTATATCAACGAATCAAAAAATTTAGCCTCAAGTTAACAAACGAATGCCCGAATTTATCTCACATATTAAGCCTAAAGTATTTTCTTCTAAATCATCGAACCTACTAGGGGTGAGCGAAAAAACCGAAATGACCGAATAAACCAAAACCGAAACCGAACTGAACCGAAAACAACCGAACCGAACTAATAACCGAACCGAATTTGCTAAAACCGAACTGAACCGAACTACTTATTCGGTTCTTGGTTAGGGTATGGGTTTGGCAGTTTGAACCCAAAACCAAACCGAAAACCGAATTCATATAAAAATATATATATTTTTATATATTTATATATTTTTAAGTATATTTATATATAAATAAATACTATTAAAGGTTATCATAATATAATAAAACACTTTTATGTTTGAAATATATTTTTGCTAAATATCTATGTAATTATTATTATTTTTAAAATAGTGAAATTCGGGTTATTCGGGTCAACCCAAAACCAAACCGAATTAGAATTCAACCGAATCAAACTCATCACACCCCAAATTACATGTTTTGCGTGAATGGAATTCACAGGGTTGATTGTCATAGCATCACAATCACAGTTATATTGAACGACCTAAAGTGTCGTTTGGAAAACACCTCGTTTGATATAATAAAATATTCGAGTTTACAAAAGATAGGTCCCAAATGAAATTAAACATGTGCGGAAATAAGTTTGTTACAATCCAAACGATGTTTTAAAGTGCATAAAACCCAGTGAGACGCTACTGTCTCCGCGACTCTATGATATGTCCACATGCATGCCATGAAGTGAATGCCTTAGATACCGAAAATACATTGCTAAAAGTGTAAACACAATGGTTGAGTGAGTTCATAGAGTTTATGAAAATGTTTAATACGACTACCACAAGTATAGGCCATGTATGACAAATATGTCACATAAAAATGTTACAATTGCTATAAGCACATGACACCGAAGCTAGACTGATTATGATGTTCGCCCCAACAAAGTGTTTTGCCAAACAACTCAAATAATGATATTAAATGAAATGCATCCGTTTGACCAGTTGGAATCCACCAACCCGGATGGAGGAGTCACCTCGATAGATATATCCACTCACCCTTGCTTACCCAAGAATTAACGGTTCATGATTTATGATATGGGGACATTCAATTGCCAATGAAGTAACTTAAGAAATGTAATGAATTTGATATACTTGGTATTGTAATAAAAATGATGTGCAATGTATTCTCCCCCGTAGGTTTGAAATAAAGTAAAAACTTGAATAAATCGGGGCTATGAAAACTCACCTGTTGCAATGATTATGATGACAAAAGTGGATAGACTTAAATGAGGTGCAACCTCTAACCGTGACCTATTATGAATGATATGTTCTATGATAAGTTATGATGTAATGTTATGCATGCAATTCGTATGATATCTATACCACTTGTGAGTTTTTGAAAATAACACTTATTGTCGAAAAATAATCTGATAACGTCTTGACAACTTATAAATTACTTTACAAGTATTTACGTTGAAATGATATCCTACGATAGTTATTTAATGATTTATTATGAATTTATAACTTTTAGTCAGTAAAATAATGTCATTTGACAATTTCATGAAAGTAACTAAACGGCCTTGAAAAGCTAGTCGTAAAATGGTGCACATTGAGTGTTAGAAAACAAACTCAACGGTTTTGGAAAGCTTGTATCATTATCTCAAAGTTTTAGCATTTAAGATTTTATCGTGAGGGTCTCGATCATGGAGAAAACATAGGTAAAGTATGGTACTTGTGTCCAAAATATTGTTTAAGGGTGGTTTTCGCAAAGTTTAAGTGACCGTATTTTATTCGTTACAACTCCGCTTGACGAACGGTTGGACATTTTGGAAAATATGCTAGGCGAACTCACTTTTCTAGAAGACATCATGTTTAAAAAGTACTACATCAATGATAAAACGACCCTCAACATGGTCATTTGCGGCCGTAATGTTTGTCTAATAGAAATATATTAGTTTTGCTTATATAATATAGTTACGGCAACTTTATTTAAACGCGTAATTTAATCGTTACAAGTCCGTTTTCACGTTTTATATGTCCTTAGCTTCGTATCAAAGTATACTAATATATTTTTGATAAGTCAACACATTTTATAGCGCTTAAGACTCATTTTGACTCGTAAAAGTTAAAACAATATGCTGAATTTTCTGAATTTTATAGTTTTCGTAGTCAAACTTGAAAATATCATAACTTCTTCGTTATAACTCCGTTTTAACCCATTCAAGCGCCACGTTTTCGCTTTTAAAGTGTATTTTCTAAATATCTAGTCCAAAAATTTTACTCACTGTCGAAATTTCCAGAATTAACAAATATAATCAGACCCTTAAATATAGTTGTTGAAATGAGTTTTCTCGTAAAACTTATTCTAACCACTTCAAACCAACGCCGGTTATTCTAAACCTACCATACACCTTCTTAGGGTGTCATGGGTTCCTAGACATCACCAAAAGTGATATGTTTTAAGGAGTAATTATAGGATGATATATATAACACTTAAAAACATTTAAAGTGGTATAGCTATCCATATAAATTGCATGTTTTTCTCAAGCATGATAAAATGAATATAATATGAATATGAAATATGAAAAGGACCATGAAATGCTTACTAGTTACTTGATGAGGTTAAATGAACAAGGATTATCCTAAATACCATAGGTTTTTATTTCAAAACCTTGCTTAAGAGTATGCCTAGGTTGTAAATTTAACTTGACTTGAAGAAAAAAATTGGTTTCCTTGTGCTTGTCTCCTATGGCCGGTTGAATGATGAGATGGAGAAGAGAGGATATTTTTTTCTTACACTTTGAGATATGTATGTATGTTTTAGTATAAAACTAATATAAGTATAGTATAGTTAGATATTTGTATTAAGGGTGTGTGAGTCAACCTTTGTGGGTCGACATACATAAAAAAAAAGACTAAGTAGTTTTGTTGTAGTTAAATATTTGTGTATATAAGTAAATGTGTAGTTAGTTAAGAATTATTAGTAACTTGTATATATATTTAAGCATTTAGGGTAGCGTTAGCTAAAATAAATTTTAACGGATCAAAATAAAATATATTGAAGTTATAAAAATTATAAAAATACATTTCTTACAAAAATTGAGTGAAATAATAATTATCGTGTAGTATTTACGAAAACCGTCGTAATTATATAAATATAACAATTTATATACAAAATAAATTTAAAATACCGGGTAAACTCATAATATTACTTTTATAATCTTAATATGAGTATAAAATTGATCGGGATAATTTTGGAAGTATCGGATCAAATGTTCAAAATAATTAATTACGCGATAGCATTTATTTAATAAGAAATTATCGTTTAATGTAAAATGCAAAACCATGCATGAACTAATATGATGATAATGATGCTAATGATATGTAGACTAAACCTAGTCTATATGAAATGTCCTCGATGATATGTTCATGAATTCGCAGCTAAACCATTAAGGTTACGCGATTTGATACTAAGAAACCTAGTTTACGATAAATGATGAATAGTGAATCATGAATAGTGATTTCTCCGGAATGAATAGTGTTTCGTGAATAGTAAAATTTTGAAATATGTTCTCGAATATCAAATCGACTTCAAAATGATGAATAGTAAAACGATGAATAGTAACCGATGAATAGTAAATTCGAGATGAATAGTAAATTTGAGAAATGATCCGAAGTACGAGTTGTCACATTCGCCCATCAAAAAGGAATTCATCCACGAATTCAGTTCATGTTGGTCTATCGAATTTTGAGTTTGTGATGAATAACAAGGAGAAGACATGAGGAGGTGTCGTTACGGTTATCGATGATTTAGAGCGTAAAACATCATAGTAGAGAAATATTGATGAATATCTCCGATGAGCATCACTTTGACTTTCTCAAATACGTGAAAATTTTGCTTGCACTAAGATTTATAAATAATCGCTCCCAACATAACATGATCCCTCCAGAATTAGACATAGTTAGCTAGGCTATGTATAATTAAGGAACGATAATGTGACGTTCGATTTAGTTGTTATAACTCTGAATGTTTACATAGATTTAAACCGTGTCGTTAAAAGGTAGTTAAAGTAAAAGGAATTAAAATTCTCGTAAGTAATAACAAATCGGAAAGAAAATAAAGTACGATAGATGAGAATATTTTACAACGAGTGGTTTGTCAAAAAGTAATACATCTTAAGTAATAAAGATCCGAATCGACGGAAGACATAAACTTAGTACGACATAGTGTATAGGGAAAATCGATCGTTAATTTCTAACTTCTTCGTCTTCCTCGTTGTTGAGACCATGGCGAGCTTCTCCTCCTTCTAACATGTATGCTTTCCCATGAGCACCTTCAACTTGTTGACCTTGGTTTCGGGGACATTGGTTCCGATAGTGTCCTTGCTCCCACATCCAAACATGTAATTATAGCTTTACCTCTACAATCTTTACCTCTACAATCTCGGCGAGGTGTCCTAGGTTTTGGTTGTTGTTGTTATAACCTCCCGGTCATTTTCCCATTTTCTTTTGTTGTGGTTAGTTTGTTTGTTGTTGTTGTTGTTGTTGTTGTTGTTGTTGTTGTTGTTGTTGTTGTTGTTGTTGTTGATGGTGTGATTGTTGTTATTGTTGTGGTGGTTATTGTTGATAATGTTTTCCCCTTTCACAACTTGGGCCGTGAGTTTTTGAGTTATCCTGATAGTCTCTTCAATTGTTTGTGGATCGGAAGAAGTTACATCTCCTTGAATACATTGTGGAAGTCCTCCAATGAAATTTTCCAGTAATTTCTGATTGTTTGAAACCATCGATGGACATAGTGCAGCCAACTCTTGAAACCTCCTAATGTAAGCAAGTCTAGCAGTTTTAGCAGCAACCGCGGCCTCGGCAGCAGCAGCTACCGTTGCTCGTTCTTTCCTTAATGCCTCGGCTATACTATCCCACACATACTTTTGCATAGCCGCTTGTGTCAATTCAACAGCTTTCTTGGCGCCATAACTCTTCAAAATGGGAGGAAAAATGAGACGTAGCAAAGTCCTATGTTAAAAATAAACGCTCTAAGGAGATGTGATAGGAGGTAATAAATTTAAGGTTATCTTTCAAAAATGAATGATGGATTCCAAGAAGATGGGTTATGAGATGTCGTAAGTGCTTCAAATGTACGATGGTTTAGTGACTTAGTGTGTGAATAACGTGTAACTCGACATATTGGTGGTGAACAAAGGAGTGAGAGTGACTTCGCCCTACTTAAATGTTTTATCTCGGCATTCGACGTTATCAGCGATGAGTCAACTGATATTAAAATTGTGATAGGGAATGACAAGGCATTCTCCACGTTGGAGTATGAAGAAAAGATAATATTGTCACACCTCACCGGAGGCGGAAACACGAGGTGTAACGGAAAGGAACATAAGCACAAGATAATAGAACATACCAACGTTAAGATTTAAAAGAAAGAGTACACCATTACAATACCAGTTTAGCCGACATCGGCAAATATATAACAAAGTTTAGTTCCCAAAATATTGCGTTCTATTACATAACGATTTGTATTGACAAGTGAAAACTTCATTATGCAAGACCTGGTAGAAAAGCTTACTAATGATCACCTGAAATGCATGAGAGAAAAACGGGTCAACTATGAAAATAGTTGGTGAGTAAGCATGTTTAGCAAAATAAGAAAACTCGTAAGAAATATTCAAAGCTTTCGGTCAACGAAAATAGTCCACAAAGCAAAGGCATTGTAAATTCACTCAGTTCCAAGTTCCGCCCATACAAAACTTGCAACCTGTGTATTCACAACCCATTGCACAAACTATAGCGTATGAAGTAGTCAAGTATAAGCGGTCATAATAGTTCACAATATAGTACCACAAATATAATAATTCGGGGATGCTCTTGATGAAACCAAATTAAAATGGGTGCCACTACCCAAAGTTATGTTGGGTGCCTCTTCCCAAAGATATAATGGGTGCCTCTTCCCAAAGATATAATGGGTGCCTCTTCCCAAAGATATCTTGGGTGCCTCTTCCCGAAAGATATACTGGTGCCTCTTCCCAAAGATATACTCCAAACACGGGAGACATTATAGTGATGCTCCGAACATAGGAGACTTTATAGTGATGCTCCGAACATAGGAGACTTTAGGTCAAGGTCATGACATGTACGGTTCAATAAATTCCAACAAGTCATAAATTAGTAATTAAGTTCAAGGATTTGATTCGAGTTCACAAGTTCTAGTCAAAGAGTTCACAAAAGTAAGGATCAATTTAATTCAAGTATGGTTCATGCATTCACCCCAAAATATAGTAAAGCGGTAAAAAGGGATGTGATTACTCACTTGATGAATAGATGCGATGACAAAAGTGGTTACAAAAATGTAGCGTGAATCTAAACCGACCTATTATGAATGATATGATATGCAATAAGTCATGATGTAATGTTATGCACGCAGATTCGGATGATATTTATACCACTTATGTATTTTGAAAACAATACTTCTCGTCGAAAATATAATCTTTTAACGTCTTGACCATTTTAAATTACTTCACATGTATTTACATTGAAACGATATCCTACGATAGACTTTTAGTGATTTATTAAGAGAACATAACTTTTCGTCAGTAAAATAATGTCGTTGGAAATTTCATGAAAGTGACAAAAATGGCTTCAAAAGCTAGTCGTAAAATGGTGTACGTCGAGCGTTAGGAAGCGAACTCAACGGTTTTGGAAAGCTTGTATCAAAATCTAGAAGTTTTAGTACATGAGTTTTCATCATAGAGGTCTCGAACATAAAGATAATAGAGGTTAAATATGGTGATTTTGTCCAAAATGTGGTTTAAAAAGTGAGTTTCGCAAAGTTTAAGCAACCGTAAATAATTTATTACAACCCCGCTATACAAACGGTTGATCGTTTTGAAAAATATGCTTGGTGATCTCGATTTTATTAGAAGACATCTCGTTACAAAAGTTCCACATCAACGTTAAAAATAGCCTTCAATATGGTCGTTTTGTTTACTGTAACACTTGACAAATAAAAATAATATAGTTTTCTAAAAATAAAGTTACGGCAATTTTGTAAAAACGTGTATATTTTAGTCGTTACAAATCCGTTTTCTACGTATTATCGTCCTTAGCTTCGTATCAAAGTATACTAATATATTTTGATAAGTCGAAATAATTTATAAAGCTTAAGACTCGTTTTTGACTCGTACAATACAAAAGCAGTTTCTTTGAAATTTTCGAAAATATATATTTCGTTGTCAAACTTGAAAATTCATAACTTCTTCGTTATAACTCCGTTTAATCCGTTCAAGCGCCACGGATTCGTTTTAAAGTATATTTTCTAAATATCTAGGCCAAAATTCGTGTCTACTGTCGGATTTTCCAGAAATTCAAAACAAGATCAGACCCTTTTTAATACTTGTCGAAAAGAGTTTTTCGCGTACTAAACCTATTCCAATCCCTTCAAAACAACTCCAAAGCTATTCTAATCCTACCATACACCTTCTTAGGGTGTCATGGGTTCCTAAACATCATCAAGACCAATTTATAACAAGGGATAAATTATAGGATGACTTATATATAAAACTCTAAAACAATGTAAAATGGTATAAATAACCCTAAGTCTTGCATGCTTGCTCAAAAATGAAGAAATAAATATTAAATGAAAATGAAAGATATAAAATGAAAGTGATATGCTTACTAGTTACTATGATGAGGTGATTAGAACAAGGATTAGCCTAAACACCATAGGTTTTTATTTCAAAACCTTGATTAAGAGTGTATACTAGATTGTTTAACACTTGATTTGGAAAAACTTTGTGAATCTCTTCTATCTCCTTTGTATGGTCGGTTTTGAGAGGAAGAAACAAGAGAGAGAGAACTTGACTTAACTTGAATTATTGTTGAATGAAGTGAAGTGAAAGAAATTTTGGAGTATAGATCTATACAAGTAATAAAGAAAGTTACCAACTAATAAATGAGGCACCCTCCCTCATGACCGGTTTTGGGGGATGTCTCAAAAAATACATTTTTTTTTTTTTTTTTTTTTATATATAAGATGTAAGTAAAATGTGGTTAGGTACAAAATGTTGTAACTTGTATATATTGGTGAAATTTGAGTAGTATTGACTACAAATAAGTTTTAATAGGCCAAAGTAAAATATATTGTAGTTATAAAAATTGTAAAAATATGTTTCTTGCAAAGTTTGAGTGAAATAATAATTATCGTGTAGTTTTTAAGAAAAGCGTCGTAATAATATAAATTTAACGATTTATATACAAAATAAATTTAAAACACTAGGTAAACTCAAAATATTATTTTTATAAACTAAATGTAAGTATAAAAATATGTCGGGATCATTTTTGGAAGTATCGGATTAAATGTTCAAAATAATAACTTACGCGATAACGTTTATTTAATATGAAAATTATTCGTTTAATGTGAAATGCAAAATCATGAATGAACTAACATGATGCATATTTAATTTAAGAAATGACCGGAAATTGAGAATTGTGACATTCTTCCCATGTCGTGGAATCACGTCCTCTTGATTCGATTAACGATACTATGGTCCGAACCTCGACAAGAGTTCTAAAAGTTCATGCTCGTATTTAATAGTCTAAATGATCATGTCAATGCTCATGCATAAGGGTTCCTCATCCAACTAATTACATGCCCGTGATTAGATTTGATGGGGTAAACTTACCAATATTGAACGTAGCCCTCAAAAGACCTTTAGGTAGTGACTTGAGTAAACTTGTTTCTTAGCTCGACTTTGCAACTCATCAAACAAGAACGTCACTAGATCAAGCTAGAAACAAGTCTTTTGAATGAAGTCTTTTGAAAGATTCGCTCGATATTGGATTTGCTTACACAAATCAAATCAAATCAACAAAATATATAACAACTAAGGTCGATATCAATAGGTCTCAAATTAATCAATGTCGTGAGCGTGGTAAGAATTAGAAGGAAGTGATGCACTCAAAATCATGTTGTACGAAATAAAGTGGTTGATCAAAGGAATGTACCCGTTACGCGTTGCGGCTTCCTCGGTACCCGATAGAATGCTCGACCACGCATGGGGAATTTCAATGTTCGATCTTGTGGGCCTTCTATTGCCAACGCCGAGTTTGGACGATTACCTCCTTGATTAGGAGTTCTTTCGACTTTGGACGGTATTGCGAAGGTGATCTAGACTTCACACTGTAACATGCTTTTCTCCGCCCTTGATTTCCGGCCTGTTTGAGCAATTTCGCTAAGTGGCCCGTCTGTCCACATTTGTCGCACCTTCGCGCCTCACGAGTGATGATAATTACATCGAGTACACAAAGGATGTGGACTGTATATCCTTTGCGCTCCGGTGGTCGCCCATAGTTCGGGTTATTCGCGCCTCTTGTTTTGCCGATTCGGTCTCGGCTTCCTGGTGATCCTCCTGTCGCTTTCGTCCATTGTCGTTTGCTTTTGTTAGTTCTCCGACTGATCACATCATTTGTCAAGCGATCGCCATACCCACGACTTGCGAGTGGTTGGGTTCGACGGTGACATCCTCCTAATTTCCGGTATCAATCCCCATATATATCGGTCAATCAACTTCTCCACGGTGGAAACCATGTGAGGAACCATCCTAGTTAACTCGTGGAAGCGGATCGTGTACTTGTCGACTTCTACTCCAACCATCAAGTGATTCCAAAATTCCGCTTCTAGCTTCGCACTTCATCTTTTCTGCGGTACTCATCGCTTAGTAGTTTCTTAAATGCTTCCCAAGATAACGCATTTGCAGCCCTCTTCCTCTAGTCGCAATTGGTTGTTCCACCGTGTCAATGCTCGACCACAGTAGTAGACCGGTGAGAGAACTCAACCTTGTTTCCTTGATACATTTCGTGATACTAAGTTTCGACTCAACATTCTCGAACCAGTTAGCGATCCAATGGCACCCTCGGTACCATGAAATTCCATTGGCTTGCATGTCATGAAAGTTTTGTAGTCGCATCCTTGACCGTTTGAAGTACCTTCTCCGTTGTTGGTTCGTCTAGCATCGAGATGTGTTATAATTTGGGTGAGTAGATCCGCTATTCCAATGACGTTGTTGTTTGGATTGTCATTGTTGTTTGGGTTGTCGTTGTTGTTGCCTCCCGAGCGTGTGTTTCTTGCGGCCATGATCCTACAATGGACCAAAACATCGGGTTGAGTAAACGACATTTGAGCGAAGTCGGATGAGGTGCGAGCGGTGGTAATGTGTGTTATAGTGAATCGAAATATGACGGGATCGGGGACATGCTATGTCTAACAAGTCGAAAGATGGAAAGAGAAGATATAAACTAGGTACGGTAGCGTAGACGTGAATATAAAATCATGCAATGCATACCCACCCGACCAATGCGGTTTGGTGACGGACTCTAGAGACTCAACTAAACATGATTTAAAACTATCACTCTTATCATTGCATGGTTCTTCATAAATTAGACATAGTTGATCGGGCTATGTTTAATTTATGAGTAACGATCAACGATAGGACTAATTGACTCGGATGGCGCCGGTGTTTTATTTAAAACTTTATTCCGGTTATAAATTGTGATTTTTATTTTTGAAAAATCGGCATTCTCTATAACCTTTAGCTCGATACCAATCATCACACCTCACCGGAGGCGGAAAAGCGAGGTGTAACGGAAAGGAACATAAGCACAAGATAATAGAACATACCAACGTTAAGATTTAAAGAAAGAGTACACCATTACAATACCGGTTTAGCCGACATCGGCAAATATATAACAAAGTTTAGTTCCCAAAATATTGCGTTCTATTACATAACGATTTGTATTGACAAGTGAAAACTTCATTATGCAAGACACGGTAGAAAAGCTTACTAATGATCACACGAAATGCATGAGAGAAAAGCGGGTCAACTATGAAAATAGTTGGTGAGTAAGCATGTTTAGCAAAATAAGAAAACTCGTAAGAAATATTCAAAGCTTTCGGTCAACGAAAATAGTCCACAAAGCAAAGGCATTGTAAATCCACTCAGTTCCAAGTTCCACCCATACAAAACTTGCAACCTGTGTATTCACAACCCATTGCACAAACTATAGCGTATGAAGTAGTCAAGTATAAGCGGTCATAATAGTTCACAATATAGTACCACGAATATAATAATTGTGGATGCTACTGATGAAACCAAATTAAGTGGGTGCCACTACCCAAAGTTATGTTGGGTGCCTCTTCCCAAAGATATAATGGGTGCCTCTTCCCAAAGATATCTTGGTGCCTCTTCCCAAAGATATACTTGGGTGCCTCTTCCCAAAGATATACTCCAAACACGGAGACATTATAGTGATGCTCGAACATAGGAGACTTTATAGTGATGCTCAGAACATAGGAGACTTTAGGTCAAGGTCATGACATGTACGGTTCAATAAATTCCAACAAGTCATAAATTAAGTAATTAAGTTCAAGGATTTGATTCGAGTTCACAAGTTCTAGTCAAAAGAGTTCACAAAAGTAAGGATCAATTTAATTCAAGTATGGTTCATGCATTCAGCCCCAAAATATAGTAAAACGGTAAAAAGGGGATGTGATTACTCACTTGATGAATAGATGCGATGACAAAAGTGGTTACACCGAAATGTAGCGTGAATCTCGAAACTGACCTATTATGAATGATATGATATGCAATAAGTCATGATGTAATGTTATGCACGCAGTTCGGATGATATTTATACCACTTATGTATTTTTGAAAACAATACTTCTCGTCGAAAATATAATCTTTTAACGTCTTGACCATTTATAAATTACTTCACATGTATTTACATTGAAACGATATCCTACGATAGACTTTTAGTGATTTATTAAGAGAACATAACTTTTCGTCGTAAAATAATGTCGTTGGAAATTTCATGAAAGTGACAAAAATGGCTTCGAAAAGCTAGTCGTAAAATGGTGTACGTCGAACGTTAGGAAACGAACTCAACGGTTTTGGAAAGCTTGTATCAAAATCTAGAAGTTTTAGTACATGAGTTTTCATCATAGAGGTCTCGAACATAAAGATAATAGAGGTTAAATATGGTGATTTTGTCCAAAATGTGGTTTAAAAAGTGAGTTTCGGCAAAGTTTAAGCAACCGTAAATAATTTATTACAACCCCGCTATACAAACGGTTGATCGTTTTGAAAAATATGCTTGGTGATCTCGATTTTATTAGAAGACATCTCGTTACAAAAAGTTCCACATCAACGTTAAAATAGCCTTCAATATGGTCGTTTTGTTTACCGTAACACTTGACAAATAAAATAATATAGTTTTCTAAAATAAAGTTACGGCAATTTTGTAAAAGCGTGTATATTTTAGTCGTTACAAATCCGTTTTCTACGTATTATCGTCCTTAGCTTCGTATCAAAGTATACTAATATATTTTGATAAGTCGAAATAATTTATAAAGCTTAAGACTCGTTTTGACTCGTACAATACAAAAAGCAGTTCTTTGAAATTTTAGAAAATATATATTTCGTTGTCAAACTTGAAAAATTCATAACTTCTTCGTTATAACTCCGTTTTAATCCGTTCAAGCGGCCACGGATTCGTTTTAAAGTATATTTTCTAAATATCTAGGCCAAAAATTCGTGTCTACTGTCGGATTTTCCGAAATTCAAAACAAGATCAGACCCTTTTAATACTTGTCGAAAAGAGTTTTTCTCGTACTAAACCTATTCCAATCCCTTCAAAACAACTCCAAAGCTATTCTAATCCTACCATACACCTTCTTAGGGTGTCATGGGTTCCTAAACATCATCAAGACCAATTTATAACAAGGGATAAATTATAGGATGACTTATATATATAAAACTCTAAAAACAATGTAAAAATGGTATAAATAACCCTAAGTCTTGCATGCTTGCTCAAAAATGAAGAAATAAATATTAAATGAAATGAAAGATATAAAATGAAAGTGATATGCTTACTAGTTACTATGATGAGGTGATTAGAACAAGGATTAGCCTAAACACCATAGGTTTTATTTCAAAACCTTGATTAAGAGTGTATACTAGATTGTTTAACACTTGATTTGGAAAAACTTTGTGAATCTCTTCTATCTCCTTTGTATGGTCGGTTTGAGAGGAAGAAACAAGAGAGAGAACTTGACTTAACTTGAATTATTGTTGAATGAAGTGAAGTGAAAGAAATTTTGGAGTATAGATCTATACAAGTAATAAAGAAAGTTACCAACTAATAAATGAGGCACCCTCCCCTCATGACCGGTTTTGGGGGGGGGGATGTCTCTCAAAAATACATTTTTTTTTTATATATAAAGATGTAAGTAGAATGTGGTTAGGTACAAAATGTTGTAACTTGTATATATTGGTGAAATTTGAGTAGTATTGACTACAAATAAGTTTTAATAGGCCAAAGTAAAATATATTGTAGTTATAAAAATTGTAAAAATATGTTTCTTGCAAAGTTTGAGTGAAATAATAATTATCGTGTAGTTTTTAAGAAAAGCGTCGTAATAATATAAATTTAACGATTTATATACAAAATAAATTTAAAACACTAGGTAAACTCAAAATATTATTTTATAAACTAAATGTAAGTATAAAAATATGTCGGGATCATTTTGGAAGTATCGGATTAAATGTTCAAAATAATAACTTACGCGATAACGTTTATTTAATATGAAAATTATTCGTTTAATGTGAAATGCAAAATCATGAATGAACTAACATGATGCATATTTAATTTAAGAAATGACCGGAAATTGAGAATTGTGACACAGATCTCATTAGCAAGCGGGTTAAAGAGCATTTGGATCAAAATCTGCGGTGGGGTACTTCATTCAATATCATCACTGGTTCATCATTATTGGAGCGGTTTGTTCAATCTGTTGTGTTGAGTCGGCGGGTGTAGGTGCATCTTCAACGATAGTTGTTGTAGCAGTGTATCGTATAGGAATATTATCGGTTGTGCAATGGCAAATGAAGCGGATACACACACGAACACGTTCATCAATATCGTCACTCGAGCAATGGAGCAAATAACCTTTCCATTTGTTGACGAGTGGTTGGGGCTTTGTTCGGTGATGATGGGGTTGAGAAGTTTAAGCGGTTGTGACCGGGTTCTAAGTTATTATACTCGAAGCCATTTCGTAAGTTCATCAAAATGAGCATGAATCGTTTCCATCACACGCTTTTGTACGACGATTCCGGATCCAGTAACCTTTAGAATTCTCACATATCCATAAAGACTCCAATGTCGACTTTGGCTTTGAGCTTTCCAAATCATCACGATCATTATTCGGATAGCAAAGGGATCCAAATACATGAAAGTGTTTGAGATTCGGTTGATGGTTGTGGACAAGCTCGAAGGTGTTTTGTGGCGGCGTTTTGTGATCATAGAGCGGTTTTGAGTATAGCATGCGATGAATCGACTTACGCCCATAAGTAACTGAAGTTTAGCATTGATTAACATTGTTCTTGCAGCTTCCACTAACGTTCGGTTTCGTCTTTCAACAACTCCATTTTGTTCGAATTATGTCAGTGCAATAGATGTTTGATCTTTGAATTCCCACTTTCTCATAGAATTCACGAAGGGTTTGGTTAACAAATTGGGTTCCTTTGTCTGTTCGACGATGACGGTGATGGCGGGCTGAACACTGTATTTTCGTGAAAGGTGATGATCATTTGTGGAGCTTGGTCTTTGCTTGAAGAAAGTAGACCCAAGTCCATCGTGAGTGTCATCAACAATTACTAAGATGTAGCGTTTGCCATTGATCGTTTGCACGCGTCGGGCCACAAAATCCATGTGAAGAAGATGAAGCACATCTTTGGTCGTGTTCCACCTTTGAAGAAAAATGAGCACAGTGCTTTTCCCTTGTTCACAGTGAGCAAAGGTGATCTTTGAATACCGGAATCGTGGGAGACCTTCAACTAGTTTGTGTCGAGCAAGGGTGGTGATGGTTTGAAAGTTTAGATGTGAGACGGCAGTTGCCATAGCGAGATTTTGTTGATGTTGCCTTTGAAAGTAAAGCGAGATGGGAGATGAAGCAACCATGTCTTACATAGAGATAGTGTAGAGACTAGAATTACGAGCCGGACATAAGGTCATTTCCTTGTAGATCACAAATGAAACAAGTTTTCTCCTCGAAAGCAACCTCCAAATCTCCATCACGGCCCGACCTCGAAAGCAGGGTTATGACCGAGGCCTTCCACATAATAAACCTGGCACGATTTCGATGTTCCATTGACATAGTCTCCGTAGCCCATGATAGATGCGAAGTGATCATTCCCGAACGTGATGCTAATGAACTTTGCAATAAAGTTTGATAATGATTTAAGGTTGCACATCGTGTGTCGGGAACATCCGCTATCAACAATCCATAGAATGATCTGTATCACCCGCATTACACAGATTTGACACGGATGGAATAGGGTAGATGTGAACCCGAGATGTTAGAGGGTTCAAGGCGAATATTTATATATACACATTAATAATTTTAGGCATCCATTTAAATCCTGCGTGTTATATATCCATTTCGCCATCTATAACTACTCTTTGCTTTAGTCTTAGTGAATGCACTAGGTGGTACTACATTCTTAGGAGGTGAAACTGAGCTACAGTGACATCAATGCTTGTTTTAGAATCTAAAGAAGGCGGTCTACCAAGCAGCCGACTTAGAAGGATTAGTGGGCTTAGAGGTATTCCAATTCTTAGGATTCCGTGAGCTAGAGATTATAGCTTTAGCAACACATTTGTCATGACAATGCAATTCATACTTTCGACAAATAACACAAGGTGCATCGGTGAATATCAAAAGTGCTTAAAGGTTTAGCATTCACATAAAGACTATTTCTATTACATTTCCTGACGCAACATCTATAGTGGAAGCAACGTGAGTCTTATTCATAGTCCTAGGGTGTTCTTCTACTTTAGCATTCCTTATTGATCTTTCTTAGGTCGCAACTTCCTATTCTTCGATTGAGTGCTCTAGGCTACGAAGTGCGGACGTTTGGAAAAGAGCAACTATTCTATTTCATAGAAGGAAGCACGTTAGCAACTTGTGATTTGGCGGTAGGGATTCTAGGTGCACGATTACTAAGTGTTTCTTGGTGCTAATCTCTTAATGATGGTTGGTGGAAGTTGTTCATACTTTCCTAACATGTCTCTTAACTTAGAGATAGTGTAATCAAATCTTGATTTTCGAGCGAATATTACCGGCAGAAAATTCATGACTTCTACAGTGTGAGCAAGATAGTGATCAAGTTCGTTTGATGCTTCATGACGAGTCTTATTGAGTAAATCAAATATGACACCATATTCTGCTTTAACGTTACAAGTTCTTGTTCATATTTAGAGATTTGACTTTTCAAAGACACGTTTTGATCATCCGATTACTTAATTTTAGGATCGAAGATTTTGCACTCAACTGGCGATTTTCTTTTGAAAACTAAGTTGATGATTGTGAATATCTTTTTCACACCAATGAAGGCGACGTTTTTCATTGTAAAGTTAGTTAAGTAATTGTTTATTTTCGCCTTTTAAAGACTCGATCTGAAGCACATTATCAGTATTCTCAATAGTTACCCACGAGTCAACATTATCGGCAGAGATATAATCGGATGCATGTGGCAAAGAATAGAATAACACAACATTATGGATATCGACACGAGATAACATCTTCCAAGAGTCGATCAACATCTTTTCTCAACATTTTCTTTTTACGTTTAGTATTAGAAATAGATGTTTAGATTTTCTCGAAAATGACCTTCATGACTCCAAGTTCCTTATGAAAGTCCCGTTCCCAAGACAATGTACAACTTTTCAAATTTTTAACATTTGGTAAAAGATTTTTCGAAAATGTCTCTTTGTTCGGCACCGTGAGGCGATTGAAAGTGTTGAACTTTGATTTGAGAATGGTATTCTATCTCATGTTCTAAAGTTTTGAGGTCGACCATGAAAATATCAAAATATCTAAGAATTTTGCGATTTTCGGGTTTTGAGTTTACTTCATCGATGGAAGGTAAAGGACCATAAATTTGTGCATAATCTGGTTGGGGATTAACATTAGAAGACTCGGTGTTTTGATGATAACCTTTGGTGTGGTAGGCAATTACGTTGGTGTGACAAAAGTGACGGGTTTGAATAATTAAAAGGTTTGTTGTAAACAACAGATTTTTAATTTTGATCGACTCTCTACTTGCATCTAATTCCTCTTGGCGATGATATTCAACAACACTCATAACAGATATCATTAATTTTATATTACACCTTTGAAACTTGGATTTGGTTTGAATGTTTTGAGTGAAAGCTTTGGTTTGTAATCGACTAGATTTGGTCCATATCCTTTTGGATTGGGTTTAAAGTAAACTTTTCAATAGTCATTCTTGATTCACCATGTTTGTAAACAACGATTTTAAACTCTTTTAATTTTGTTTTGCAAGCCAATAATTTACGCAAGAAGGTCATCTACCCGATTCGTTGAATGCTTTTGTATCACGGGCTGTTTTTGACAAGTTAACAACTCGACCTTAGCTTTTTGATTTTCCAAGTGAGAGCGTTAATTTGCTTTTTATGTTCATGTTTCGATTGTTCTATTTCGACAACAAAGCATTCTTGAGCGGCTAGATCACGATCATGTCTCTAAATATTTTTGTTTTGATGAGATTTAAAGCGGCTTCAAAACCTTTTTCACGGTTTTCTTGAGTTTTGAAAAGTTGAGTTGCATTTGTAAGCATTCAAAATCCTTGTTAACAGTGCATTTTTGCTTTTAATTCCTTATTTAATTCATAACATTCCTCCATTTTGATTTGATGGTCTTGAATTAAACGAGCAAAATCTGGATGAGAACATTGATTCGGCTTGTTCAACGTGAGTCAACATGTTGGTTTTAGGTTCCTTGTATGATGAATTACTTTAAGTAATGGAACCGCGGACAAGCTTGAAGATAACCACGGACGTAAGAAGTGTAACCAGATGAAGTTAACCACGGCTAGTAGTATTAAGTAACGTGATAGTACATTGTAAGCCTTTGCTAGTTTTCTATAGTCGGTTAGTTATTTGTATCAGATAAATATGGAAAAGATATTTATCTTGTAGGTTACGTATTGTATATTGTATAGGGACTCCTTAACCTATAAAGGGAGGTCCTAGGCTAGGTTAGATATTCGTATGTTTTATATCTAAGGTCGATACACTTCAAGGTTGCAAAACCCTAATTAGTAAAGAGTATTCATATTAATAAATAATATTGAGGTGTTGAATGTTAATTGTTCTTCTTCTTAAGATTAAGTATTAAATTCGCGTGATACTTAATAAGTTCTTTATTCGTCGGTTTCTATATTAGATCGTTTGCTCAATGGGATCAACAAGTGGTATCGAGCTTGTGATCTAGAAAGCGATAACAAGAAGAAGTCCGTTAATTTGTACTCAAGAAAGTTAAGATGTCCAAGAAACTCTCATGGTACTTCTTAAGGTTCCCATGCTCAAACATGGTGAATATCAAATCCGGAGGATGCGAATGAGGCAATACATTCGCATGATTGATTATGCTCTGGGATGTTGTTGAAAAGGAGACTCTTCCTTTGAAGGGTGATGATGGTAAGGAGATTGCTATTATAAGTGAACTGATAAAGCTAAGAGGAAGATGGAGATTAAGGCTCAGATATTCTTTCCATGGGAATACCTAATGAGTATGCATTAGACTTTGATCGGTATGAGTCGGCTAAAGAACTATTGGATGCTCTTGAATTAAGGTTCTTTGTAATGATGCTACAAAGAAGTCTAGGATGAACATGCTTAAGCATCGATTTGAAACCTTCCTTGCTCAAAGTGGAGAAAAGATTGATGGCACATACAATAGGCTTCAAAAACTCATCGATCAAGCGAAGGCGTTGGGTTAAGTTCCTTCAAGAAGACATTAATTTGAAGTTCATAAGAGTTTATCATCGATTGGGCTATTCATACCATTGTGTGGAGAAACATGGCGGACTTTCTACAATGACTCTGACAATCTCTTCAACAACTTGAAGGTCTATGAAGTCCGAGAATACCTTTACTAATTAGCCTTCTTCTAATCAAAACATTGCTTTTGTATCCACAAATCACAAAGCTCACAAGATGTATCCATCTGCCGCTTATGGTATAACCACGGCTATTGCAAACAATACCACCGCAGTGATAATGTCGTTGATGGTGCAATTTGTGCTTTTACGTCGATTTAACTACTAGTGTTGATGTTTTGAATCAAGATCTAGATCAAATTGATCACGATGATCTTGATGAAATTAATCTTCAATGGCAAATGGCAATCTTGACTCTCCAAGCGAGGAAGTTTCGAGGAGGACGGAAGACATGTTAGGTATGATGGTCAAAGGAGGCTGGATTCGACAAAAGCAAGATGGAGTGCTTAAGCGCAAGAAGAAAGGTCATTTTGCTAGGAATGTCGAGCCCTAAAAGACTTGAGGGCATTAAGAAGACAAGCGAAGCAGAGCTTGAGCTTTTGGTTTTCGGGATGGACTTGGTGATTATGATTGGAGTGATCATTGAAGAAGGTCCAAATGCGCTTTTCTTGCTAGTGAAGCTTCAAAAGAGCATAACTTTGCTCTAATGGCCTATCTTCATCTTACGGTTCGGATTACGGGGTATCTAATGATTCTAAAGCATCTACTTGTTCTTTTAAATCATGTTACGAAAACTTAGAGTCTCAAAGGCTATCCGAGAGTATGAAAAGAAGTAGATAGATTGACTCTAGATAACTTAGGATATAGAGTTGGCAGAGGGTATGGAAGAGGCTAAAATTACGTATTAAATGTGAATTTGAGTATGTAGAAAAGATCAATATACTAGGTGGTGAAATTGATCTTAAAACAGAGAGATTAAAATGCTTAAAGATAAACTAGCGAAGCGAGAAAGTGTAAAAGTTCGAGCCCAGAGGAAAAAGAAAAACATATTGTTAGGGTTGCTAAATTACAATATGCTTCTCGATCTTGTCTGAAAACCAATTGCCAAAAGCGCTAGAAGATGGTGCGGGTATAGGATACAATGATATGCCACCACCCCTTTAATGAAACATGCACCACCGAGTTAAAGAACCTGCTATTTAGTAGTGAATTCGAGTTTTAATAAACACATTGAAGAAGTAAATAAACTGAATTACCTAAGATAAGTTCGATAAGTTATCGGTGCTCCCATAATTGAAGATTGGGAATCAGATTCGAGGATGCTAGTCTTGAATCAACTAAGTCCGAAAAGATAGAGCACTGTTAAGAAAGTTGATTCTAAACAAGTCAATCACAGTACCTAGATTTGGAGCTAAAGTTACCAAGAAAGTTGTAAAGTACATGAGAAATTCTGAGGAACAGATGAAACAATTTAAACCTGAGAAATCAAAGAAGCTTAAATGGTCTAATTTCTAACAGACTAGGTGATGAGTTTCAATGTGTTAACAAGGCTTGTTATGTGTGTGGTAGTTTTGAACATTTACGAGGAATTGTAATAAAAGCAGACCACAAGTTTGGAATCATTGGAGGAGGTAAATCATAAAATTTTTCAAATAAAACACACCCTCATCCTAACATGAGAACATGATTCCAAGAGCAGTCTTTGATGAGGAATGAGAATACAAAATCTATTGTCCTTTGCTTCACAAAAATGGATTCCAACCACGGCTAAGCAAAATGTAAACTCGGATAGCGATGTCAAACCAGCGATAAGCCAAAATCACCAACGATTCAAAAGTTTTAAAAATTCCAAAGGTGATAACGATCGGATGGTTGGAAATCATTTTATCTTCGTTAAGGCCTCAAAGAAGTTGGCAATGGAAGCCTAAGACAAAGGTTTTACCATATGTCAGCTGTGCATCAATGGACCTAACAAAATTTGAATATTTTGATGCAGGAGGCAGACCCAAGTCGATCTTGACTTGGGTCCAAAAGAACTAATCTTTGAAATCTTATGTGCGAGGCAATCTTCAAAGTGAGCTAAAAGA
The DNA here is from genome assembly GCA_022545495.1 of Chrysanthemum lavandulifolium. NCBI lineage: Eukaryota > Viridiplantae > Streptophyta > Magnoliopsida > Asterales > Asteraceae > Chrysanthemum > Chrysanthemum lavandulifolium. The sequence continues at coordinate 303,057,976 of CM040240.1, forward strand.
TAAAGGAGTATTTGATAGTGGTTGCTCTGGGCATGACTTGGGATGGAAGCAATTTGGAAGATTTTGAAGCTTATGATGGAGGATATGTGGCATTTGGCAATGATCCAAGGAAGAAAGATACTTGGCGAGGCACTTAAGAATGGTGGAAGCTAGACTTTGAAAAGGTCTATTTAGTACAGAGGACTAAAGTACAACTTATTCGATGTTTCAAATGTGTGATAAGAAAAACCGGGTACTTTTGAGGAAGCGAGTGTGTGGTGTTATCTCCCAGAGTTTAAGATGCACGATGAGAAGTTTATACAACTTAGGGTACCTAGGAAGGAAAATATATCTTGTTTGATCTTAAAATGTTCTTCCTAATAGGTCCTTATGTTTGTTTGCTAAAGCATCATTGATGAGTCAATATTGTGGCAGAGGCTAGGTCATCTATATTACAAAACAATCAATAAACGGTAAAGGAAACTTGGTGAGAGGTTACCTTCAAAGGTTTTTTTGTGTAAGGAATGTGTGTGGCTGTCGAAAAGGAAAACAACATAGAGCCTCTTGTAAGACCAAGCTGTAAACACCATAACACAACCATCATTTATGCTTCATATGGACTTATTTGGACCAACCTTTGTTGAAGCTTGAATCATAAGCAGTATGCCTAGTTATCAGCGATGATTATAGTAGATTTTCTTGGGTATACTTTTTGGCTACTAAGAGTGAGACTAGTGAGATTCTTAAATTTCATTACTAAGATAGAAAATCTAGTAAGTCATAAGGTTAAAGTCATCGATGTGATAATGGGCCGAGTTTAAGAATAATGTGATGAATCGGATTACGTAGCTAAAGGTATTGAAAAGCAGTTTAGTGTTGCTAGAACACCACAGAGAATGGTGTGGTGAGAGGAAAATAGAACACTAATTGAGGTCGCTAGGACTATGTTTGTCGAGTCTAAATTACCAACCACCTTTTGAAATTTGTCGTAGGAATTGCATGTTATGTGCAAAGCAGTAAGGTAGTGAAACCTCATAACAAGACCCCTATGAGCTATTACATGGTAGGAAGCCAATGATTGCATTCCTAAAACCTTTTGGGTGTCTGTTACCATTTGAATACCATAGACTACCTAGGCAAGTTTCAAGAGAAAGCGGATGATGGATACTTTTAGGCTATTCCACTAATAGCAAAGCCTTTAGAGTATACAATAGGAGGACTAGAATTGTTGAAGAGAACCTACATGTTCAATTCGGTGAAAAGACTCCTAGTGTTGAGACCAAAGGACCGGATCGTTGTTTAACATTGATATGCTAACCAAATCTATGAATTATGAGCCTATCATTGCGAGAACTTCCACTAATCCGATGCGAGTATACAAAAGGATTACAGTAGATAAATCTTCAAAGGCTGATTCTCCAACGAGTTCTATTTGGTTGAAAAGTGGAAAAGCTGATCGCTTTTCTTCCATCATTCACAAGCAAGGTCCTCCGATGATGATATACATATCTTGGAGGCAAAGTTGATCATCATCAAGATAAAGATGAGTTGGTAAAGATAACTCGGTGTCGGTGAAGAAATTGAAAAGAAGAAAAGCGATCTACAAAGCGCTAAGCCTCTCGTAAGTCGCGATGAGCCATCCGTAAATCTTGACAAGCCATCTTCTACCACCGATAGTTCAAGTGAAATTCACCTTCAAGCACTAATGATAGTACTTTCTTTGGACCTTATCCAAATCCACTATATAACAATGAGGAGTATCCACATGATCCTCGATATGCTGAATTAATTGAGATGGATACTCCCACCGATGATGAAGACTTGGATGAATTCTTCAATGCTAATTTGACTAATTTGGACACTATTATACATGAAAGTCAATTACCTCTACGAAATTCACAAAATTCATCCCAAGGAGCAATTCTTGGAAATTTGAATACTCAGGTTCAAACAAGAAGCGGGGTAAAGAATTGAACCCTTTCACGAACATGGGTTCTTTGCAAGATCTCTTCACAAAAAAGCAGTCATAAGATACACAAAATTGCTTGTTTGCTTGTTTTCTATCTCAAAAGGAGCCCAAGAGAATAGAAGTAAGCTATAACGGAGAAAGGATGGGTAGAATCAATGCAAGAGAGCTTCTTGGTTCAAACTTCAAGAGTTTGGACATTGGTTGATCTTCCAAAATGGAAGAGGCTATTGGAACTAAATGGGTATTCGAGAAACAAAAGGGATGAAAGAGGAATTGTAGTGAGGAACAAGTCAAGATTGGTTGCTCAAGGATACGCTCAAAGCGAAGGTTTGGACTATGATGAAATATTTGCACCGGTTGCAGGATAGAGGCTATTAGATTGTTTTGGCTTATGCTTCATTCAAGAATTTTGTTGTGTATCGGATGGATGTTAAAAGTGCATTTTATATGGCACTATTGATGAGGAGGTATATGTTTGTCAACCTCACGGTTTTGAAGATCCCGATCATCGACAAGGTTTACTGAGTGAGGAAGGCTATGTATGGACCGCATCGAGCTCCTAGGGCATGGTATGAATGCCTATCTACTTATTTGATGGACAATGGGTTTAGAGAGGGCTCATTGACAAAACTTTGTTCATTAGAAAGCACAAAGATGATATTTTACTTGTTCGGGTTTATGTAGATGACATCATCTTTGGGTCTACTAATAAGGAGCTATGCAGAGATTTTGAAAACTTATGCATGATAAGTTTCGAGATGAGTTCTATGGGAGAACTCACTTTTTTTTAAGACTAAGGTTCAACAAGGGACCGATGGAATTTTCATTAGTCAAGACAAGTATGTAGCGAGATGTGTTGAAGAAATTTGGGTTTCAAGATGTAAAAGTGCAAGTACACCTATGGAGACTAGAAACCTATACTACGGATGATGGGAGTCCCAAAGTTGATCAAGTTATATGGATCCATGATTGGATCTTTGATGTATTGCATCTAGGCGGAGACATTATGTTCTCGGTATGTGTGTGTGCAAGATTTCAAGTAACACCCAATACCTCACATATGAATCTTTGTTAAGAGGATCTTTAGGTATTTGAAAGGTCATCCTAAATTAGGCCTTTGGTACTCAAAGTTCTCCTTTTGATTGGTGGCCTACTGGCGGCGGTGATTATGCTAGAGCTAGTCGGATAGGAAGTCTACCTTCCGGAGGATGTCGGTTCTTGGGAAGTGATTAATTTCTTGGCGGTGTAAAAGCAAACTATTGTGGCAAATTCTACAAGCGAGGCTGAATATGTGGGCTGCAGCTATTCTTTGTGGTCAAGTTCTATGGATTCGGAATCAATTCTTTGGATTTGGGTATAATTTTATGCATACTAAGATTTACATTGATAATAACATTACAATTTGCATTATCAAAAATCTGCTTTACATTCTAGAACTAAACACATTGAGATAAGACATCATTTATTAGAGTTGTAATGAGAAAAGATTGATTCAAATGGTAAAATCCATCTTGATTTCAATGTTGTTGATCTTCTCACAAAAGCTTTTGATGTGGGGAGGTTTCGGTATCTTGTTGTTAGTATTGGAATGCTAATTCTCTAATATGCTCAAATTGTTTTGTACAAGCTTGTAAAAGTATTGAATTGTTATTATGTAATCTTATGTATTGCTATCTCTTTATATCCACCGATAGTGGTGTTTCTAACCAGCGATAAGTGTTGCTTCTAACCAATCGATAGAGTTGGTCTATCCACGCTAGTTGTTCTCGTGTTTTCTCTAACCATTGTGCGGGAAAATGCTAAATCATTATAGAGATGCAAGAAGTATCGAAATTTCATTGTTCATTCAACAAAAGCAGTTTCGACTTCACGTTTACAATGAAACTTCAAGTCTTTGAATAAGACGACAACTATACATGATTTTCTCCTAATATTTCTACTACTACTATCCTTGCGATATCGTTGAATCTCGGATATGCATTTATCATATGCAAACGAAGCGTAAGGATCAAAATGGAAAGGATGGATTGATGCAAGCGAAGTCGGGTCGATTGGCGAGATAGATGGCGCTATGATAATCTTCTTGTGCTCCATCTTCTTACCACCATTCAAAGAACTTACTCCATCTTTCCTTTTCCCTTCTCGGTTACGCTATGTGAAGAAGTACCATGAGTTGGTACCCTAAGACCAAGAACCACCTCCTACATCACGAGGAGTGGTGGGTTTCTTGCTCGAGGTCTTGGATGGGGTTAGAAGATGAAGGTTTGGAGTTTGAAGGTCTCTTCTTAGAAGAGTCATCGAGTCTTCTCACATCACTGGATCCACAACACTATCATCTTCGAGATGATGGAGAAATGGAGATTTTCTTGGTCTTGGTTCTGGTGGAGGCAAATAGGTTAGCCATGGGTTTCCATCTTCACTTGATGATGAAGATGATGAAGAGGATGAGAGGTGGTTAGATCAATCACTACGGTTTGTTCCAACTAGGGTTCCACATTTTGATTGATTGGGATTTTGGAGCAATTAGGGTTTTTATATCTTGATTGGTTTGGGCGTTCAATGATATTTGGGTGCTTTTATAAGTGAGGATTAGGGTTCTTTGAAGTAACTAAGGGGCGGAGTTAGATGTGGTTGGACAGTTAATGAGGTTCTTGGGGATTGGATGAGATATATTCTAGAGTTGACTATGTTGACTTTCTTGTTCTAACCTCTGGATAGGTTGTTTATAACCACTACGGCTATTTCTAACCATGACAACCATAATCTGTGTCTCTCGTGTTTGTTTGTGTTGTCTTGCGGGAATGAAGGATGTTATGTGTGCATAAGGAGCTAGTGTGTTTTCTACTTATGTTTGTGTTAAAAAAAAAAAAAAAAAAAAAAAAAAATTGTTTTGTGTTCTTGATGATAGTTGTGTCATCCTTCTTATCTTGTGAGATACCATTCCCATTGGCATGGATTTGCTTGCTCTAATGATGTTGTGCGGTTGGAAGGGTGGTTATCCGCATCCGGTGATGGTGTATTCCAACTACAGACGAGATGTTGTGGAAGCACGGATAGTATGATTCTACTTTTGATACTTGAGGTTGTTGTTTTGACACTTTGGCAAACGATATATACCACTTCCCAAACTCACGGATGGATCACTTTCACTTGCAAATATCCTAAACCCTAATCACTTTGGTTGATTTCTTCAAAACCCACTTAATTCATATCATTCATCACAATGGTGAGTTGTACTCCCTTGCATAATCTTGTTGCTATTCTCACCAAAGATGCTCGCTCTGAAGGTTTCATCAAATGATTGATTTCCTTGTTCATAGTCCCATTCACTTTGCTTTAACGATTGAACCTACCATTTTCAAAACCTATATCCACGGTTTTGGAAAAATGCTACCACGAGGAGGTTAATGGGTTGGAGGTTTTAGTACTAGGGTAGATTAGAATGCTATTTCGGTTTCGAGGAACTTATTAGAGATGTTTTGAGGTTGGATGATCTTGATGGTGTTGATAATCTTTCGATCTTGAGATTGTGGGTGGTTTAGGCGATTAGGATACACATACAGGGTGAAAAGTGTACAATTTTTAAGAACTGTTTTCTCCAAAATGGAAGTTTTGATTCACACTTTGTTAATGTGTATGAGCAATAAGACCACGGATTTAATGATTTTCCTTCAAAGATCGTTACTGCTATTATTTGTTTGTCGGATGGAAGGAAATTTAATTGGTCTAGAATGATTTATGAGGGGTTAGTGCGAGAGTATTAGGAAGAAGGAAAGTATTATTTGTATCCTCGATTTGTTCAATTGCTTGTGGAACATCAAATCCGAGGATCCTATTGAACATGAGAGTATGAAATAAACAGTATGATTCCTCGGTGTTTGCATATGAGAATCCGCCCGCGAGCGTTGTTATTCGGATGTTCCTTTGTTTCCTCACATGTTAAATTTTCCTCTTGATTACAGGGTTCATGAGGTTAGCGAGCAGAGGGCACTCGGCTTCCAGGTAGTGCTAGTGGTTTGGTTAATGAGGTCTGCACGTGTGGAGGTGACATGATTGGAAGGGCTTCCACTCTTGATCCATGCTTAGATCTTTGGTCGGGATGGTGAAACATCATAAGACCAACCTTTGGCAACTCTAATGTGGAAAGTTCTTTAGAGCTTAACACGGTGGAGGTATCTAATATTGCCTTGCTATAGGTGCATAGATGATCGAGGCTCGATGCGGTGCTATGTCTTTTATATCAAGGATTCACCGCTCGGGCGATTAACACTCGAAGTGATGAGGATAGATTGGAACACGATGATGAATCGACGGTTGATGATTATGTACATGACGACTTTTTCGATGATCCACTCTCGGACCCGATTAACACGTGTCGAAGTGGGAGGATATTCTTGAACGATAAATGAATTGACGGCTCGGTGTTCTAAAATGGAGAATAAGATTTCTAGTCTCTGTGAGGTCACCGTGCTTCGTGGTAAAACTATTCGGAGATTAAAGCATCGGGTCTTGGTTTTGGAAAGAGTGAAAAGACTGGACTTCTTGCTTTGAAGGCTTTGAGGCGTCCGAAAAGAAGGTGAACTCTTCTCCTACTCAATGCGGATGATGTATCCAAACAGGGAGGAGTGATGGCATGACTCGGGGAGGCTGGGAATGTATCATTGGTGTTACTATGGAAGAAGATGTTGACAAAGTGGAGATCAAGAATTTGTAGTTTCGATAAAGTCGGGAATCTTTGTTGTCCTTGAAGAATTGAGGAATGTTGACATAGTACGTAACACAACCATCGATGGTATATCCGAAACCCTGTTAGTACTTTTGTAACCACCGATGTTGTTTCGTGATTTGGCTATTGATTCTCATCTTGTCATACCCACTACTATCACAACTACTTCTACTATTGTTACAATTCTTTCTCGAATTACCATCTAAGTCTAAAGAAGTAGAAAGAGAGGTCAAGCACATTGATTAATTTGAGCAAAACATTATCAATACCTACATCAATTATTGCACCGCTTTATCTATTCATCCATCGCTACTAAATCAAAAGGTAAATCAAAAGGTAAAAGTTTGGTTATTGGTGAACCTTTGAAGAAGAAAATGGTCAAATCTAATGTTGGAAAAGGCAAAGAAGTAGTACTGAAGTTCAAAAATAAAGCAGAACAAGAGGCTTATGATAGAGAATTTGCTAGAAGTATGGAAGAGGAGGACAGAGCAGTTTTGGAAAAGAGAAAGAATGATGAAGAAGAAGCTAGTCAGAAGATATTAGCTATATGGTATCAATCTCAAGAATATCTTAAAGCTTCAGAATTGATCAATGATGAATATACAGTACAAGAATGGGCTTTGTTCGATGATGAAGAAAAGGCTAGACTTCTGGGAATGATGGCAAAGAAGGTTAGTAGAGGAAAGAAGAAAATTGTAAGAAAGAAACCTTCTTCTATTGCTCAGTTGAGGAATGTTTTGATGAGGATTGTCAAGAATTACGGTATATATGTTTCCGATAATATTAGTACTGCTCATTTACAAGAATGGTGGAAATCTATGAGAGATGTATGAGAATTAATAATGATGATTTCGTCCGATGGATTCTCAAAAGGAAAAGAGGGAAAAAGATCATGATGTATGATGGAGAGTAAACGAAAAGAAAATCTATGGTTCAGAGACATCCGATTCTAAGAAGTTGAAAGTTGTTCTTGAAGTGAATCAAATCATTTCTTATGAGTTTAATCTTTTAGATGGCGATGAAGGAGTTTGGAAAATTCAAAGACTCAATAATGATGTTTAGAGTATAATAAATTTTCTCAAATGCTTCAATATTTTGATAGAGATGATTTGATGAATTTTGGGTACTTTACAAGAATAATTTTGGTGAAGTACATCTAGATGATTATCATGAGAGGTTGATGTATCATAATTTGAAGATTCTATTTGAGCCTACTCATGATGAACTGAATGGCAAGGACTCTACAATGGTAAAGTTACTCGTTGGTTTTTATATCAAACCCGTGGAGTTCATGTTTTAACTGCTCTCGATGCATTATTTATATGCTTGTTGAAGGTGAATATCCTAAATTGAATAATCATCCGGAATAATTGCTTTATGTTGAAGCAGGTTGTTTCAAGATATTGTCCTATGATAATCAAGCATGACTTGTTGAAGAAGTATGAGAAGATAATTAAAAGTAAGTGTTTGATTACATCCTCCACATCGGATGTTTTGAGCTTAAAAGAAACTTGAAGAATTGTTAGAATTTATCAAGTTTAGGGAGGATTGTTGGGTTTTAGGTTCCTTGTCCGACAAGCTTGAAGATAACCACGAGACGTAAGAAGTGTAACCAGCAGATGAAGTTAACCACGGCTAGTAGTATTAGTAACGGCGATAGTACATTGTAAGCATCGCTAGTTTTCTATAGTCGGTTAGTTATTTGTATCGAGATAAATATGGAAAGATATTTATCTTGTAGGTTACGTATTGTATATTGTATAGGACTCCTTAACCTATAAAAGGAGGTCCTAGGCTGGGTTAGATATTCGTATGTTTTATATCTAAGGTCGATACACTTCAAGGTTGCAAACCCTAATCTTGTAAGAGTATTCACATTAATAAATAATATTGAGGTGTTGAATGTTAATTGTTCTTCTTCTTAAGATTAAGTATTAAATTCGCGTGATACTTAATAAGTTCTTTGTTCAAGTCGGTTTCTATATTAGATCGTTTGCTCAACCGGGATCAACACAACATGATCATTATTTAGATCCTCAAGTACAACCACGGAGTCAATTTGATTATCAAAGGAAACCATAAGGTCATCTTGAGCGTCAAATGTAACTACAGGTTTATTTGAAAATCGTCAGAATGAGATGTAGATGACTCATTTGAGCAATCGAGCTGCGCTTGATTCGTGATATTGGCGGAGATATGAGTTCGAGATATGATGATGGTTTGTTGGCACTGAGACAAGCCATCGTTGTCATACATGGCCGATTTCACTCATGTGTAGCTCATGCATATTAGCCATCAACATAATGTTTGCATTGGCACGCAAGTCCTCCATATCATCATCCGAGTCTCATACGCCATAAAGCTACGTTCTTTGTTTGTGAGAGATCCACCACTTCATACTTAAGAGCCAAAAGAAGAGCCTCTTTGAAATAAGCATTGCCCTAGTCCTTGGCTTTGGGCATGCATTAGCCAGTGTCCTTCTCATTGCGCTTGTAGCATCGAAGACCATTCAACCCATTACGAGCATTTCCTGTTCCACCACTTGAGCTTTGTTGTTATTCCTACCCATAGCATTAAACCCTTGACCACCTCCCATTTGACGTACCATAACCATGATTCTCGAACTTCAACTCGTCCATTGTTCACAACAACTGATTTCGTGTATTGGATGAGGAGCGAATCACGATTGTTGGATTTGTTGGTATAACGGTTAAAAGCATTAGCAATCATAACAAATCCCTGTTGCAATGCTTCAAACGGATCGGATTCCTCATTAGTTTGACTATGAAATGCTTGATCATTGTTGTTGTTGTAAGGAACCAATTGATTTTGTTAAGGTTCTGTGATTGATCGTTTGGTGTTAATTGAGGCGCCGGTTGAGTTGCTTGTTGAGGAGGATAACTTTGTTGAGCATATAAGGCAAGTTGTTGATTTTCCGGATGTGTGGGTGGAGCAATTTGAGCACGGAGAATCCTTTCGATCAACTTCCTTTTCATGAGGCTTCAAGTAATCGTACAACAATCCATATGTAGAATGATGCATATTCTTCGCTTGATTGGAGAAAGATGACATACTTCTCCCATTCGGGACCAAGACTACTCGGGAACTTAGTATTCACCGCAATTCTTGGCATGATGATGTTGTGTTTATCCAAATCATTGATGATGTCGAAAATCGATGATGATAAGACTCTAGTGTCTCTCTGAGTTCAATCATGAAGTGTTCATAAGCCAAGTAAATTTTGGATTCCAAATCCTCCGATTGAGTCGATCCTTCCATAAGAAGATGAATATGGTCCCACATTTCCTTTGCAGTCTTTTGAGCATCAACACTTGAAGAATTGGGTTAGGTAATCCTAAAAGGATATATTGCATTGCAAGCTCATCGACTTCATAGTGTAGAAGTTACATTGGATTTAGATGCTGCAAATAGCAATGTTTGTTTGTTCATCTCTTGGTGGAATAGCGGTAGGATCTCCGGGTACAATGACGATGGGCATCTCAAATGGACCTTCCAAGATAACCTTCTTTAAGAACTTTCCATGTGGCTTCTTGAGATCACAAAACCTAAAGAACCTTATCACCCATTGATCGTAGTTTCTGGAGTGAGCATTGAGGTCTATCGAGTGATCCACCTCATGAATTGATTGTTGGCTGCTTAAAGCTTCACACATCTTTGCAAACCAAGTGGGTTCCTTCATAGTGTTCCTTGATGGATGTTGATTGAAGTCATTTGTGTAGGTTGAACTTGAAGACTTGGCGGTGTTTGAACCATTTGTGGTGGGGAATTGCACCAAGTTGTGGAGTATGTTGTTGATTAAATTGTTGTTGATAAATTGCTTGTTGTTGATTCCATTGTTGATGTTGTGGACTTAGTTGTTGTTGTCGTTGAGAATAAGTGTAAGGAAAATAGTTAGAGTATGGTGGTTGAGACATGTTGAAAACTTGTGTTGGTAAAATGGATCTTTGTAGTTGAATGAACCTTTGATGAAGAAGTATCCTTAGGCGTAGAAATCACAATAGCCAAGTAGCACTTATGCGTAAAACACCAAAGTTACGCAGTAACAATAAGGAGTTACGGCGTAGATTTAGCTTCTGCGTAAGTAGGGAAAAGACGCCAAAGTTATGCGTGAGACAAAAGTTAGGCGTAGGATTATCTTATGCATAAGACTAGGCTTAGGCGTGAAAAAATCTTATGCGTGGGATTTCTGGCGTAAGCTTATGCTTTATGCGTAATTTTAGGGTTTGCCCAAATGATCTTTTACACTTTCACGGTGCAAAAGATATCCAAAGTCGATGTATTTTCGGACTTATCCAAGTAAGAAAACACGGAGTAAAACCACGAAAATGAAGATCAAACCAAGGATAACCTTACGCGTAGTTTTAGGGTTTTGCTAAGCGTGGGATTACTCGTAACTTTGATTTTGCCCAAAGATGTTTCTAAACCGGTTTTGTGTGATGAAATAGCTTCAATAACACCAAAAGACACAAAAGTGTGAAACTTGATGATCCAAAGCTCTTAAAGCAGTTGTCGTAGGACTTAACCCTCGCTCAAAAACTAGTAGAAAACAATGATCACACATAAAGTTCCAAACTTTTGCCAAAAACATTAAGTTTAACACCTTATAACGTTGAAAGGACAAGAATCTTGGATTAAAAGTGTAAAATTACGTTTTGATCAAGCCAAAGTTTCAGATCGCAAGTTAAGCGTGAGACCAAAACTCACTTCAAACAATACGTTCACTCAACTATTAGGCGATTGATACCCTTTATTAGGTCACTAGTTTTACAAACACAAGTAATATAGAAAGAGATAAAGCGATTGAACAAGTAAAACACACACACACAAGGTAATAATACGGTTTAGGCGTGAGGAGTGTAATGAGAGAAATAATTGAACAACCAACCTTCAAATGAAGGTTTACAAGAGTATTTATAGGAGGAAAGCTAGGGCAACACTCTAGTTTCCATCCTTTCCTTAATGGACTAAGGCCTAGGCTTATGGGCCTTACTACATAACCCTAAGGCTAATTGCAAACATAAAGGCCATAATAAAGCTAACTATTACATATTAATTACAAACACTTGATTATGGTTTAGGAGTGATTCCAACAAAAGCGGACATTGGAGTATTTGTAGGATATGCACCAAACAAAAAGGGATACGAATCTACAACAAAAGAATCAGAAATATTATGGAAACAATTCACGTTACGTTCGATGAGCTGACGGTCCAATGGCTCCAGACAACTCGATTGCACGTACCCGCATCTTCAAGTAGTCCCATCGGTTCTACTCTTATATCGATGTCACAAAGAACTCTTATGTACCTCCTTCGAAGATGACTTGAAGAAGCTGTGATCCAATGTTTGATGAACACTATGAGCCAACCGCTAATGATCCGTCAATTTCATCATCGAGGTCGCTACTATCTCTGTCAATGAAGTTAACCCTTGGTTTATGACGCTAAGTCAAGAATAGCACTTCTTTGCAGATCACTTTGTCTCATCAACAAATCATCAATCATCGAGTGTACATCATGGAAATGTTTTTGGCACCCTTGATGGAGAGAATCCCTTTGCTACTCACGAAGATGCACCATTTGAAAAAATATTTGCTCTGAATCATCATCAAAACCATCTTCATCGGGAGAAATCGACTCGCTACTTGGTTCCTCAACAACAACCACACTAACACCTTAGAAAATGGACATGATCATCCCTTGGACAACATCATTGAAACCCCTCTCGTCCGGTATCCACATGGAAACAACTTGCAACCGATGCCTTATGGTGCTTACGCAACTCCGTACTCTCTAAAGTCGAACCAAAAGATGTTAAACCGCCATGAATGAAGACAATCGGTTCAATGCCATGCAAGAAGAAATTCATGAGTTTGATCAACTTGATGTATGGGAATTAGTACCGCTCCAGTTGTGCTATGATCATTGCTCTAAAGTGGATCTTCAAAGTGAAACTTGATGAGCATGGTGATGTTTTAAAGAACAAGGCTCAATTGGTTGCAAAGGATACCGTCAAGAGGAGGGTATTAACTTTGAAGAGTCATTTGCTCCATTTGCTCGTATCGAGGCAATTAGAATCTTCTTGGCTAATGCTGCAGTAAGAACATGGTGGTTTATCGGATGGATGTAAAGACGACATTTCTTAGCGAGAGATCTTAAAGAAGTCGACACGTCGCCCAACCTGAAGGCTTTGTGAATCGAGAACATCCTACTCACGTCTATCGTTTGAAGAAGGCTCTTTATGGTTTAAAGCAAGCTCCAGGGGCATGGTATGACACGCTATCAAAGTTTCTTCTATCAATCGGATTCACAAAGGATCGATTGATCCGACATTGTTCACCAGTCGTGCAAACATTTAATTCACGTTCAAATATATGTTGATGATATTATTTTGCCTCGATTGACCCCATTGAATGTGATCGTTTTCAAATGAAATGGGTTCCAAATTTCAAATGTCAATGATGGGACAAATATCATTTTCTTGGGATTACAAATTTCACAAAGTCCGGAGGCATTTTATAAATCAATCTAAGTATGCAAATGAGATTTTGAAGAAATTTGGATTTGATTCTAGTGACCTATTGACACTCCCATGATAGAGCGTACTAAACTTGGATGATGACCACTCGGGGATCATGGTGACCAAACGAAATATCGTAGTATGATTGGATCCTCGATGTACTGACGATAGACCCGGACATTCATTATCGCTGTTTGCATGTATGTAGATATCGAGCTAAGCTTAAACCTTGAAGCACCTGGTTAAGCGGGTCTTCGGTATCTCCAAGGTACCATCAATATGGGACTTTGGTACACAGAAGGACACCGGTATGTCACTAATGCCTATGGCAGATCTTGATCATGGAGGATGTCAAGATACCGTCAGAAATGCGTCGGAGGTGCTTAGTTTTTGGGTGATAAGCTTGTGAGTTGGTCTTCTAAGAAGCAAATGAGTACTTCTATTTCCTCTGAGGTTGAATACATAGCCATGTCATCTTGTTGTGCTCAAATCCTATGGATGAGATCCCAATTAT
>CM040240.1:303071803-303100310 GCA_022545495.1 Chrysanthemum lavandulifolium
TACTAGCGGTGAGGTACATCAGGGGATCCAATCATACTCACGATGTTTGGTTTGGTCGATCACTGATCACAGTGGTCCTCATCTAGTTTGGTTCGATCAATCATGGGGTGTCAGCAGGTCAAGCAGATCAAATCCAAATTTCTTTTTAATATCTCGGTTGCATATTTAGATTGATTTATGAAAATGCCTCGGGACTTTGTGAAATTTGTAATCCCAAGAAAATGACATTTGTCCCATCATTGACATTTGAAATTTTGAACTCATTTCATTTGAAAAACGGTCACACTCATTGGGGTGATCGAGGCTAAGATGATATCATCAACATAAATTTGAACATGAATTAAATGTTTGCACGACTTCTGGTGAACAATGTTGGATCATTTGCTCCTTTGCTAAATCGGTGAAATAGAAGAAACTTTGATGTATCATACCATGCCACAGGGCTTGCTTTAACGTAAAGAGCCTTCTTGAAGCGATAGCGTGAGTAGGATGCTCTTGATTTACAAATCCTTAGGGTTGGTAGGCGTGAGCGACTTCTTTAAGATCTCGGATTCGAAATACCGTCTACATCCATCGATAGACTACCATGTTCTTACTAGCGACATTAGCCAAAAGATTACGATTGCCTCGATTCGAGCAAGCTGGAGCAAAGATTCTTCAAATTCAATACCTTCTTCTTGGCGATAACCTTTAGCTACTAACCTAACCTTATTTTTCAAAACATCACCATGCTCATCAAGCTTCACTTTGAAGATCCACTTAAGAGCAATGATCATAGCACAATCTGGTTGTTACTAATTCCCATACATCTAATCGATCAAACTCATGAATTTCATCTTGCATGGCATTGAACCAATTTGTCTTCATTCATAGCAGTTTAACATCTTTAGGTTCGATCTTTGAGAGTCTGAGTTAAAGAAGCACCATAAGGCATCGGTGGCAAAAGTACATTTCGGAGTGGATACAGACGAGAAGGATTTCCAATGATGTTGTCTAATGGATGATCGTGAGTCCATTTTATGGGGTGTTCATGTGTAGTTGTTGAGGACTGAAGTAGAGTCGATGGCTCCTGAAGAAGATGGTTACGATGAAGATTCGGGAGCAAATATGTTTTCAAATGGAGCATCTTCGGGGGTAGCAAAGGTTAACTTCATCATTGATGCGAAACATTTCCATGATGTACATTTGAAGAATGATGATTTGTTGATGGGCGGAAGAAGGATCGGCGTGACGCTTCTTGACTTAAAGATATTGAGGCGAGGGATTGACTTCATTCACGAAATATGAGCAGCCTACGTAGTAGGAATCGACACCTCATTAGTACTTGGATCATAAAGTTCATCAAACATAGGATCAAACAATTTCTTTAAATCATCTTGGATGGAGGTACATATGGAGTTTCTTGAGAAGAGTTTGGAACAAGGATGAACCAATGGGATTGTTTTTGAAGTCACGGGTCTGGCTGGATTGTCCGAGAGCCATTTGACCGATCGACTCATCAAGCGTAACGTGAATTGTTTCCATGATATTTCGGGTTCTTTTGTTGTAGATTCGGTATCCCTTTTGTTTGGAGCATACCTACAAATACTCCAATGTGCTTTAGCTCTAAGTTTTCCTAAGTCTTGTCCTCATTGGTTGGATAACACAATGCACCAAACACACGAAGGAAAGAGATTAGGTTTCTGTTGTGGACAAGTTCATATGGAGTCTTTCTATGAAAAGTGTGAATCGAGGGAGCGATTTTTGTGTGTATGCATGCGATGGCAATAACTTGACCTAGAGAAACATTGGAACCTTTGAGTAAATCGGCATTGTTCTAGCGGCTACAAGAGTTCGATTTAGTCTTTCAACTACACCATTCATTGAGGAGTTAGTGGAACACTTCTTTGATGGGCTGATTCCAACGCTTTCATAAAATTCTTCGAGTTGTTTGTTGACAAACTCGGTTCCATTGTCTGTTCGGATTATTACATTGTTTTGTTAAGTCGAACTGCGGTTGTTTGATGAGTTTGATGATGATATCGGGAGTTTCATCCTTTGTCCTTAAGAACTTGACCGGTGAATCTAGAGTAATCATCAACCACAACTAACACATATTTCTTCGAAGATATTGCACTCTCATTGGTCGCATAAATCCATATGAATTATATGAAGAACTTACGTGGCGAGTTAGTAGGTTTGGGTTTATGGGCATACTTCTTCTTTTCCCAATTGACATCTTGAACAAAGATGATCCTTTTCATACTTGAGTCTAGGTAAATCTACAACTAAGTCCTTTACGGTGAGATCATTGATGGTGCTTAGAAGTTCAAGTGATTGAGGCGACGATGCCACAACCATGACTTTGTTTTAGAAGCCTTTGACAACAAGCAAATTGGAGAAGACTTCATCATATCTTCGATAGAGATGGTGTATAGATTTGAACCACGTGAACCTCTTAAAGTTCCTTACCATCAAGTTCTCTAGCGAAGCGGTATGTTTTCGAAGGATACTTCTAGATCGAAATCGAGAATTGACCAACCAGAGAACAAGTTATGTCCAAGACCTTCTACATAGTTAACCACGGAGATAACACTTTTGCCAACAACATAGTCTCCATAACCCATGATTGCACCGAAATGATCGTTCGAATCTAAGCGTCGATGAATTTGCTCACGAAGTTCATGAGCGCGACCGTCGCTTGATCGTATCTTGGAGCGACTGAGTCCGGTACCACGAGCGATTTGAGCGATCTGCGGTTGAACTGAGACAAGAATGGATAAGCTGGATAATTGGGATCCCATGCAAGAATGGGTTCCATTTGGTTAGTAACAATGGTTGGAACACCGCATCGAAATAGAAGCATTCATATCGAAATTAAGGCAATGGAATCATTATGAATAAATGTAGTACTAGAGTGTTATTAGCCTATTCAAAGTGTGCTCACTTCTTAAGGGAATAGTTCTACGGTGAGGCATCCATTTTCTAGTGGGCATTGTCGATTATTCTTATGACCAACGGTATCCAATGATAGCCTATCTTACTAAATGTTCTTCTGTGGGTTTCCACTGTTTTCTAACTTTCTTTCGTTTTTGCTTTTAGCCTTCTTAGCATGATTTTAGCATTAACAATAATAGCGGACAATTAACATCATTAGGCAAAACATTAACACCACATTCATGATTAGAAGCAAATTCAGCGGACATCAATACAAGGTTTGCAAATAGTATCGAATTGAATTAATTACTGATGCCTATGGCTAATACTAGAATCAACACGATTCTTTTATTGACCCAAACTTAAAGTTCTAGGTAGGTCTTCTACATTCTTCCAATGCGCATTCTTAGCTCGCATGGCCGTGTCCTTCCTTGTATTGTCTTGAGACTTTGACATGCTTGCTTTAATGTCATGATTACTCTGTAGAGGAATGGGAACATTAGTTGGTTTGGCTACTATTTGCTTCACTGTTTAGATGTCTTTGGGATCGAGCTACATGCAGCACACTAAGATTAACCTTTTAACACTTAAGTAGCGGGTTTGAACACCTAGAGGAACACTCGAGTTCACATTCTTAGCACTAACCGATTTGAAATCTGAACTACTTGAAGGCGCATTAGGGTTCATATTCATAACATTTGGCATTGAATGACTTGCATGCTTGGCACTAGGCATAGAACTCGGTATCAAGGGATTGACTTGCTCACCTAAGGTTTTAGGGCATATTGTAATTAGGCATTCTAGAAGTTCTTGAGATCGTTTGGCATATAAGCATGCATGGCGATTGCATTATCATCTGGTTTCTCTAACTTATCCACTTCTACAATCTCACGGAGACATTCTAAGCACATCCTTAAGGTATAGAAATATATTTGAATAGCAAGTTTGTTATTCTTAAGATGAGGAGGAACATATTTCTGAGATAAAGCATATTTATTCTGAGACATGTACCTTTGATACACCATTCTCCCCATTGGTCATTGGCATCTTCCCTTTTACACGACTCTTTAGATTCTCAATTTCTTTTGTAACAAGGCTACCGTTTCGTTATTTTTGTTCTGAGTGACCTTTATAGATTCAAATAATTCATTGAAATGACGTTTAACCTTTTCATTTCTTCAAGAAAAACCTCATTTTCCTTTTGTAAAGCATTTACTAAGTTTTGAAGATGAAAGTTTTGAGAATTATGAGAATCTAAAGGAGGAGGCATTTGGGGACCAATCACATTGTTCGTTTGACCCTTTAATTGAGAGATTTGGGCTTTCAACTTTTGATTGTGTTGCGATGAGCTTGAATCATTCATCACGTTTGTTAATTTGAAAAGCATCAAACTCGGAGCATCCGAGGATGTCTTGATATTTGAAGTTTTGACATTTTCTTTAAGATGTTGATATTTTAGTTGTAAATTAAAATGCTCAACTTCTAGTTTAGAAAATGTTTAACCAAATTGTCGTGATCATCGGTTCAATCTTCTCATTTAGTTCGAAATTATATTTTCAAGCTCAATGACACGATCATGGGAGACTTTCAAAGCAACAGGCAGTTCATGGAATCGAGAAGCGATAATAGAACAGTTAGTAGCGATGTAGAACACATCTTGAGCAATACATTGAAATCGGTTCTCATTTAGTGTATGCAAGTTCTTCCTCTCAATCTCATTATATTTTAGTGCTCGCTCATAGTCACTAACCTCAACTATCATTGCATCTAATTCCTTTTCCATTCCCTTAATATCGGTATCTATCCCTTTTAAGACTCTCAAAGTGATCTTTTAGAAGTTTAAAGAAAGGCATGACCTCGAGTTAAATAACATTCTTTCATTTGCTCAAAACCCTTTCTCCTTGATTATACGATGGGTGTGATCCTTTTCTTGCAAGTTTTCTCAAAATCAACAAATAGTTGAAAGATAACATATTGGCTAATTAAGGTCTTGCTTTTAGTGGCAATTGTTCTAGGAACAAGATGCATTGGTGTATTAGGAGGATACACGATCGCTCTAGGCATTTTCCAAAGGGAGGTTTGTTTCAACAATATTTTACGCTTACCTTATCTAAGTCCATTTTCTAGAACACTTGTTCGGGAGTCAACAATGTTTGAGGCTTAAACATGTTCAAGGAGATCCAATTCTCCTTTTTGTAGTCATGGGAGTGATAATTACTTTCTTCTCTTTGCATTTAGGATCATTTAGTTTCTTATTCATTTTCTCCCTAGTGATTTCATCTAATTTCTTATCTTCCTCTGTGCACTCAAAGCAACTAGGTTTTGTCTAGGTTTAAGAATCTCATTGCCATCATAGATCACATTATGAGTTGCTTTTGCTATCTTCCGTACTCGGGGTTGGGTTTATCTATAATGGGAACACTATGCTTATCGCTTAGAACTCTATGCTTAGTGATCATGTGAGCGATCGAATGGTGTTCCTTGTATGTACAACTTGTTTTCAGTTTGTTTTCAAAGTTTTGATTAGAAAAATCTTTCAAGAGTTTTGATTCCTTTGCATTAAATTCTTGCTTAAGCATTTTCACATTTTCTTGAAGTTCTTGTTTTGCTTAGCGGTTTAGAAAGCTTTTCTTGCAAGGAATTTAACTCTTGTTTTAATACTTCTTCTCGAAAATTATTTTTCTAATGATTATGCGCTTGGTCGTCCATTTTACGCTCACAGTGGTCAACTCAAATTTTGCACGTTGTTCATAAATAGCAACACGTTCTTTATAGGCATTTAGTTCGAAATTACGAGAATCATCGAGGGCATGCGGTGTATTCATCAAAGACATAGTCATTTTGTTGCGAGAAGATGCATCACTTGGTACAACTTCACTTTCACTTTGTTTCACATATTGATCATATGGGACAACATTGATATTACCCATATTTTCAATATTTGATTCAATAGTTTCGAGTTGATAGTACTTTGTCATGCATCTTTTGCACATCACGCATCATCGTATAGTTTTAGTACCTACGAGATGAGTTTGTCTTTGGATGGGCCACTTGTGGTGAAGAAGAGACCTTGGGAGAGACCATTGGAGAAATGCTAGCCATAAAATTGTGTGTGCAGTGGGTCCATCATCCGCATCAGTCGTATGCATCCGATCGGTGACTTGAAAGGCATTCGATGATTGTGACCTATCTCACGAATAATTTGCTCATCCACATACGCATCATAGGTCTTGGCATTGCCTCGACAGAAACAACAATTCCTCTTCATCAAAGCGGCACCATTATCCCGAGCTTGTACAAGCGACATCTTATCTCTGAGTAATCGGCGATTTTGTGGACGTTTTGGAGATGTGCGGTTCCTTGCAATGAGTCCCTCACCACCACGGTTATAACATTTGATCGGCTTAGCTTGACCTTGATTACCATTCCTTCCTCGATTACGATTACCAACGTAACCTCTACCAGCTCCACCTCTTCCACGATCATCTTGTCTTTCTGGCTGGTTGCACGCGATCCTCCATCTTTAATAGTAGCTTGATTGTGTGGGTTAGATCTTTGTTACGAGGTTGTTGTTGGTATGTGGAGAGAATTCATGTTTTGACTAATCGGAAGAGCTAGTTGATTAATGATGTTACCAGCGTGTGCATCGGCATCGACTTGTTTGAACATAGGATCGGGAATGAGTTTGTGATTACCATTACCCATGGGTATGACTTGTGAGGCTTTGGTTGTGATTCGATGTTTGAGTAGAAGCGGTTGAGTCATTAGATGAGCTTGTCTCTCCACGGTTGTTTTGAGCGATTAAGAATCATTTTTCAAACATAGCATGTCTCTCATTACGAAGGAGGAAGGCATAGAGTTGCTCATAGTTTGTATTCTTCAATCCTTTAGTGAGCTTCACGAGGTGACAAACTTGTGCCATTCGGGATTCATGTTGTTCACAAATTTTGAGTTCAATGAATGTTAGGCATAGTCATTCGATGTTCCTCATATCATTCACCAACTTATGAAATCTCACATAGTACTCATAGACACTCTCATCTGGTTTCATCTTGAAGTGTTCAAATTCGGCATAGAGTTGTGATTCTCTGTCTTCCATAGTTAATTGAACACGAGAGAAGCATCTTGACATTATCCCATCTGCCTTTGCTTGATTGTTGTGATTGATCGACTTGTAGATGTCTTTAGGAAGACCTTGAAGAACAATGTTAGAAGCCACGATATCGACATCGAATCTCTTTTCTCCTTATCATCAAGCTCATCATACATCTTTGGTGCATCCATTCCGTAAATCGAGGTCCATCTTGGTATCAAGTACATCTCTAGTCGTCTCAACTCGATCACGGTCCTTCATCAATGGATTTGAGAATGTTGACACCAATTTCCTTTCAAGGCAGTACAATCGATTCGTTGAGCCCAAGAATCGTAGTCGATTCTGTCAAGCATGGGTGGACGAGTATACGAACCGGTTGCTTGAACATCCTGCGATGGAGATGATTGTAGAAGCGTTGGTGACATGATGACAAATTAAGCGGGATTTTATAACTCTATGATTAAGCGGGAAATAGATTCTTTCACGGGTTTTACTAAATCAAGAGAAAACGGTAAAGAAATCACCCAAGTCGCTAGAAAATTATGCACCAAGTCGCTATCTTCTAATTAGCTATTCCACGAAGTCGCTAAAGTCCCAAGTCGCTAAACAAAGACAAGTCGCTAAATAGCAACTCGCTAAGCCTCTAGTCGCTAGCAAAATTTTGGCGACAATTAAGCTAAGATACAAGTCGCTAAGGAATCAAGTCGCTAAATAGCAACTCGATGCTTACCAAGTCGCTAACACTAAGTCGCTACCCGTGGTGGAGCATCCACTACTTGTCTTTGATAGTCGCTAGGCCTAAGTCGCTAACTCCACTAAGCGTAACTCGCTACAAAATGTAAAGCAAGTCGCTAGCAAGAAAGAAATCCGTGGGTCAAGTCGCTAGCAAGAAAACATCACAAACATCACTTTTCAATCCAAAAACAACCCAACCAAGATGATTCAAGCTTACCAAATGAAAACCTAAACACTTGTGATGATTCTAAACATAAAAGTACTAACAAAATCAAGCTTTAACACAAGAAATCAACCAAATGATGCACAAACCACTAAACTTTTTCAAACTCAAAACCACCTAAAACCACTAGAAATCCAAAGATGTGCAAGATATGATCTAACCATGGCTCTTGATACCAATTGTAAGATATTGGTTTTCTTACACATCAAACCATAACACAAAGTGGGCGTATAAGTGGAATTCTAGAGAGAAAGTTAGAGGTTTAGGGAACATAGTGAGAGAAAGTGAAAGATATTATTATGAGCTTCAACTCTACCTTGGGAGGTAGAGTATTTATAGTCTTATATAAACGCCACACAACAGAGGTGTGGATCGGGCATACGGTGGGTAAAGACCCTTCCGTCCTCCACGGTGTTGCTTAACTAAATACTACTTAACTTAAAATAACTACGACTACGAGCTTTCTAACGATTACATATACTTGAGGTGACCGACTCTTTAATACGGAATTTCTAATTCCTAACAAAATAGTCTCCCCTATTTGGATATACAAATACCCTAAGTGTTTGATCGATGTAAGTGAGCAATTGGCTTCTTCAATCGAATGTACTAATGACTACAATATGGAATCTTGAGTAATTTAACAATAACATACATCTTTATTAATCATCTTACATGGTTCCTATCACTAGTACAAAAGAAGATAACATGATGTCACCCGGATGGATTCCCGTTGCTTCAAGCTTTACTTTCTTGGTGATGAGTGTTTCCCTATCGGGATGGTCTCTTATCTTAGCATTTAGGTCTTTACAAAACGATGTTTGCTAGGGATTGGATCCGAGAGGCCTTTGGAATATAGTGATCATTTCGGCCACACCACCTGATCAATATCACTTCATATTTGAAATGATGGGTTTCCATAGACATCAATGTGGAATAGCCCTCTTCGTGCTTTTCAATCACTAAGCAGTTCACAAATTTCACACCTCAGCGACTCTTTGTTGCATTCTAAGCGAGCACTTTGATCTCGGGTTGGAACTCAACTCTTTTCCTTTTCTAGTGGATGCTTGTGGTTGAGATCCTGAGGTGCGGTCAAGGCATCTTTGAATTCCAGTTGGTGGTGCATCTCGACCTTTCATATCTTTTCTTTGAGCATCTTCATCGACTCCTTGACCACCTTATTTTGCTTCTTTCCAATAATTAGACCAAGTTCATCGAGTTCGGTGATCCCAAAGTCAAGAATTTTGGGGATCATGAACCTCGAAGTGTCTTTATCATCCCTCTATAAACATTCATAGCGGTGGTTTGGTGTTGGGAATAATCTTGACATCGTGATCTTATCGAGGAAGCCTTGGTGGTCATTGTCGATTGTAATGCTCAATTCGCTTTGCACGAGCTTTAGTTTTCTTCTTCTTTTCTTCCAACTGCTTTCTCATTTCGACCATCGAGCGACCTAAGCTTCCTTGAACTTTTGTCGGCTGACCCTTTTGGAGCTTGCTTGCATCTAATCCCATGTTCTCATCTTCTTGGCGACAACCTTTGCGGTGCTTCTCTAGTCTTCTTGTCATCCTCGGCTTGTTTCAATTTCCTTTCTTCTTTAGCAAGGTGTTTGGTTAGCTATTGAGGTGAAGAGGTATTGATGTCACCGATTTTGTAGGGAATCTTCTCACGCTCAGCAGTTGTCATTATGCCTTTACCTTTGTCTGGCACGAGAAAGATGATGCAACTAAGGGTGGTGTCGTTGTCATGATTGGCGTTGTGACCGTCGGTGTTGTTGTTGTTGATGATTGTGGTGGTAGTGATGATATGGGTATTATGGAAGCTGGTGCGAGATGATGTGGAGCCTCGAGGCGGTGGTGTTTGCTCCCCTCGATGTGAAGAGGAGTTTCTTGATGAGATTCTCCCCTCAACTATTGCCGAAGCTTCGGTGAGGGCAAGAGTTGGAGTTGGTCTTGAGGGGACGGGCTGCTGACCCTTGAAGGCTGATAGATTTTGGTGATCATGGCCTTAATCTCTCAATATCTGCTGAATACCAATGACCTTTGCATCCAGTTAACTTTGAGATCTCTGCGATCATCAGGGACCAGATTCCATGCCATAGAAGATGAGGCTGAGCCATAGCGATTACACGAGTGTTCAAAGAGTCCACCGAGTGCAAGAGAGGCGGGCGAAGATTGGAGACCACGAACATTTGCGAGAATGGAGCATTTCAATCGTTCGGTCAATCGAGATGAGTTTTCACATACACCTCGGTGGCCTCGGCACTTTGGCATTGAGTCTTGGGTCTTCTTTCTTGGCGTCCCCGATTTCATCAATTGTAACCCCCATGTGCGAAGATGCTTGAGGAGCTTAACGGTTTTCATCGATCGATAAGGTGTTGGTACATAAGATCTCGGTGCTCATGAACATTTTCGTTGAAGGTGAGCACATCGGATCGAAGATCGGCTTAGTGGCGGCCGCTTCAATGTGTTGATCCATAATTGTTCGGTAACCCTAATATCTGACTTCACGGAGGCTTTTGTGATCCATTGAACCATTTGTCTTTCAATGATTGGAAGAATATTGTCAAAACGGTTGAATTCCCAGAAATTTGGATGATGAGGAGTGCGAGTCATTATCTTCGGTGAAATGGTGACTCAAGTATGCTCCTTTGGATCAGGTGAGGCTCTTGTTCGATTGAACCTCGGCGTCCATTTCTTCTCGGTGATAAAATTTCATCTTCGGTTTAGCAAGTTCATCCTCGAGAATAGAATACGGTGACATCGACAATTGTGAGTAAGGGTTTGGTGATGGGTTCCATATCGTGGTGGTATATCTCCTCTCGAGTTTTGTCCCCGTGGACCCCTCGACCTTGGTGGGAGTTTCCAGTGCCTTCTCCGGAGTCGAGGATTGGTTTTGGGTTCCGTGTTGGCGGGTTATTCCTTTCCTCCGAGTCTTTGTCCCCAGTGACCCACGAGACCTTTGGTGGGTGTTTCCAGTGCCTTTAGCAGTCGGTGATTGTTGTATCCCTATCGGTGGGTTGTTCATTTCCCCCGAGTCTTTGGGATTGATCGGTGTGCCCTCAAACAAAGACTTGGATTGGTTAATGTCATCATCGAGCGTTGTGGAAGGCGCTCCCCTACCAGCGGGTTGTTTGTTTCCTACGGATCTTGGGAGTAGTAGATGTGACCAAGGCACCGGCCTTGATGATGTCGGTGTCCTTCGTTGTCACGGGGTGGATGTTGCACAGTCGGTGGGTGTCTGTTTAGTCTCGGGCTTTTGTGACTTTTAGGCGGTGTTCACGAAGCCTCGGGGCCCCGAGACTTTGGTTTAGTATTAGTCGATCCGAGACTTCCCTTTCTCTTTTGGGAGGCGGGGTTTGGAGACATCGATCCACTCGATTGTTTACAACAATCGTGTGGGCGATCAATTCAATAGGAGTGACAAGGGATGGGTCTTTTGAAAATTTGATTGGCTCGGAATGCCGGGTAAAGCACCAATTTTTCTTCACGAGGATAGTTTGAACCCAAGTAACACTTGCAAAGCACAAGAGACAAACCTAGGATACGAAGCGTATTTCGTCCTAGTTTTGCTCAGTAGCAGTCACGAGATCACCGTAAATGATCTCCCTATGTCGACAAAGTGACCCCATTCATTAAGCAATAGTCCATCATCAACTGAATAGAGTTAACTTGTTCGGTGGATGAGTGGTTCCATAGAGGACAGAATCACAAATGTGAATAGGATCCTCCAAGCCACGGGAAAGGAGCTTTTGGTGGCGGGGTCTTGTCCAAAAAGTTAAATCTAAAATAATTTGTTTTAACCCATCCTTCATCGTAGAAGGTTCGGGATGGGCGACATAAACTCCTTTATTGTAATCCACCACATTGAAGTGCAAAATGTTTTATAATCCGGGTGAATTGTTGTTGCCCCCATGAAGATCGAATCGATGAGATATTCCCTAAGAGGTCCGAGGTTATTCTCATCGATGAGGGTGTCGGGTCAAAGGCCTTGGTTGTTGCCCAAAACTCCCGAGGAGATTTTGGTAAACAATAGAGGACGAATAAAGGCATTTTTCGATGGGTATTTGAAAAGAAATTTCATAATGTCTTTGTAGGTGGGACGCTTTTAGGGTATTCAAAATTGCCTATGACATTGTTTGTTTTAAATTCAACATTGGTAAGATCCCCTACCCACTGAGTAGCAAACTGGAGAGATTGTGTTCTAGCCATTTCCATTTAAAAGGATTTTAGGGTTTGAAAAATATTTTGACTAGAACAATCAAAGATTTAAGATCTCTCAAGTTTGTAATGAAAAATTTTGTAAATGTTTACAATGAGGGTTTTCCAAAAGAAGGTTTTGATGATTTTTTTAAGCACACACAAATTTTTGGATTTGAGAAAGGATTTTGTGAGTTTAGTTGAGAAAAAGATTTGTGTGTGTTTTGTTTTTGAAGAGGGTATTTATAGAGTGGTGAGAGGGTGATTTTGCATAAATGTGGATTTGTAAAGGCGGTTTTGAAATCGTTTGAAATTCCACATTTAATGCCACCCACCACTACCATGATAAAATCCGTATTTCAAGGAGCAGTTGCAATGCTGATAAAGTGCACTTTTGCGGTGTTAAAATATCCATAGGATATTTTATGTGTGAGAGGGCATTTAATGGCAAGTGGGTAAGTGATGAGACCCCTGACAGTAATACGTATATTCCTATATTAAATAGGTGGGATTACCAACCTAGGACATTTAAGTAACTAATACTTGGAGCATTTAGTTACACATTCAATGCTTTATGTTAGGGACCCTGAGTGAGTCTTACTCATTCAGTGAGAGGTTGATTTTGGATGTTCAGGGAGACGAACTAATTCACAGAACTCACTGAGATTGGTTTTCAGATTCCTGACTTTCAATGTCAAGCATTCCCAATTCAGCTTTCAGTCTCCTGAAGGTAGGTTCATCCAAAGGTTTGGTGAAGATATCGCAAGTTGATATTCAATATTGATGAAATGAAGTTCTATGTCTCCTTCATTATGTGATCCACGATGAAGTGATATCTCGATATCAATATGTTTGGTTCTTTGATGGAGGACGAGATTGTTGGAGATTGCAATTGCCTTTGGTGTTGTCACGAGAAGATGGGTACCATTTTGTAATGGATGTCATAGTCACCGAGTTAACTCTTCATCCATAAGACATTGGCACAAGATCTCGGCGACCACATATTGACCTTTTCGGTGAAGACATGGCCACCGATTGTCGCTTTTAGCACTCCAACAAACTAGCTTTCCTCCAAGAAATTGACGGGACCACGAGGTACTTTTTCTCGTCCATGTTGCGGCCAAAGATAATCGTAATCGAGTAACCTTGAGGTCGAACCCCGAGCACTTTGGATAATAGAGTCCAAGGCTTGGTGTGCCTTTTAGGTACCGAGTATTCTTTGGCTGCGGTGAGGTGGGATTCTTTGGGATTGACCGATATCTTGCTATTAGATGATCGAGAATTGTATATCAGTCCGAAGCGATTAGATACATCGGTGAGTCAACAATCCCTACGAAATGGGTTTGATTGATTGATTTGCCGGTGAGATCGGGTCCAAGATTGTTAGGTAGGACCATTGGAGTCTTCACCGAGGCACGATCGGATATCTCATATTTCTTCAAGAGATTTCTTGTGTACTTCTCTTGATGATGGAATTCCTTTTTTAGTTTGCCTGATTTGTAGTCCAAGGAAGTAAGTAAGTTCACCCATCATGCTCATTTCAAACTTCTTCGTCATCAGTTTTTCAAACTGTTTGCAAAGTTTGTAGTTTGTTGAGCCAAAGATGATGTCATCAACATATACTTGGACCAGAATCACATCTTGCTGTGTTCTATAGACAAACAGTATGTTGTCTATCTTTCCTCTGACAAACTTGTTTTGTATCAGGAAGGCTGAGAGAGTTTCATACCATGCCCTGGGAGCTTGTTTCAGACCATAAAGGGCTTTATCAAGCTTACAAACATAGTCAGGGTATTCATTGCTCTCAAAGCCTGGAGGTTGTTGAACATAAACATCTTCCTTGAGTTTACCATTTAGGAAAGTACTTTTTACATCCATTTGGTAAAATTTGAAGTTCATGTAGGTAGCATATGCAAGGAAGATCCTAATGGCTTCCATTCTTGCAACAGGAGAAAATGTCTCATCATAGTCAATGCCTTCTTGTTGTAACCTTGGCTACAAGTCGGCTTTGTTTTTAATGATGATTGCCGTTTTCATCGGTTTTGTTCAAAACTCACTTCATTCCTATGACAATGACATCAAGGACATTTGATCAAGTTCATGACCTTGTTTTTATCAAGCATTGAAGTTCTTCTTGCATGGCATGAACCCGACTTGGGTGCTTTAGAGCCTCGGTGACACTTTTGGGTTCTATATCGATAGGTAATCGGCATATAGACATTCATTGGTCAAGCTGCAGTTAACCTAGCAACCATGCTTCTAATGAGCATGCCTCGGTGGGTTCACTAATGATGTTTACAAGCTCAATGTCACGAGTTCTTGTCCACTTACTTTGTGGTCTAGGTTACGAGCTTGAGGAGGTTCTTGGGAGTTTAGGTGTGAGTTCGGTGCAAGAGCCACAAGATCAATTTGATCATCTATTGAGATGTCTTGTTCGGTAGAGGTTCTTGAGTTATAGGATCCCGATCAATTGGATCGGTGTTACCTATCCCAGCGAGGACCGATCGATTATCAATGAATTCACCGATAGTTGGTTGTGACGGTTATGAGGCAAGACATAATATGAGATGTCGATCGACTTGATATGAGGAGTTGATTCGAGTGTTGTACTCATCGGGAGGATATCTTGATGAGTTTTCAATTCCTATAACTTCCATCAAGTGTTGGTGAACGATGCTTTCTACACTTTCATCAAAGGTGACATGAAAAGTTTCCTCAACTTGTTGTCTCCTTGTGTTAAATACCTCAAGGCTTTGGAGATCGGTGAGTAACCTAGAAAGTATCCATCATCGACTTTAGCATCGAACTTGCCTAGATGATCCTTGTGGTTATGAATAAACACAAGACATCCAAACACATGAAAGTAGGCGATGTCGAAGTCTACCTTTGAATATCTCATATGGGGTTTTATTATGTCTTTTGACAATGATTGACTGTTTTGAGTGTAACAGTTGTTTTAACCGCTTGGTCCAAAAATGCTTTGAAAGGGTTGAGCCATTTAACATGGTTCTTGCGACCTCAATGAGAGTTTTGTTTTCCTTTCACTACCCCATTTTGTTCAAAGGTATAAGGAGATGAGAAATTTTGGGAGATTCCTTCTCATCACGTAAACTCTCAAGCTCAAGATTTCTAAATTCAATACCATTGTGGGTTCGATTTGTTTCATTGTAATGTCATTACGGTTTTCAATGTTCACGATGAATGGCATTATGGTATCATTGCGACTCTTTTTGGAAAGAAAGTATACCCGGTGTATCTTGAGAACTCATCAACAATGACAAGTGTATACTTCTCATCTTTGGATTTATCTAGGACTAAGCGGTCCAAAGAGATCCATATGCAAGAGGTAAAGGCAACTTTGATAGAGAAATTTTGCTTGGTTTTGAAAGATGCTCTTTTATGTTTGCCTTTTCACAGTGAGCATGGTTTATCTTTTGCAAAACCGGTGATGGTAAGCCAAGGACCTTGTTTTGTTTTGCCAAGTTGTTGATGTTTTTGAAGTTTAAGTGTGAGAGTCTCTTGTGCCACACCCAATTGATAGTTTCATTAGCTTTGGCAAAGAGCGAGTTCCATCTTTAGAGAGAGTTGACATGTCTAAGACATAAACATCGTCTCCTAGAGCAATCAATACAACTTCCTTGTTGGCATTGAAAATGGTACCTTGTTTGTCATTGAATTGTACAATGTACTTAGCATCACATAGTCGATCGACAATGATGAGATTGTATTTGAGACCATTGACATAAGCAATCCTAGAGAAAACTATTCCATTGCATTTCATTGAACCATAACCTTGATGGGACATGATGAGTTATCACCAAATACTACCCTGGGCCTGGTTCCTTTACATACTTGTGCAGATATTCCTTCACACACCATGCTTCTTGAGCATCCTTTGTCTAGATGCCGGATAGGCTCCCGGCATGCCTCTGCACAAGTAGTAAACTGAATTAGTTTCTCTTTGTGACCCACTTACTAGTTGGCTTGGGTCTCATGGTCTCTTTGAATTGAGCAATTGATTCATGGTCGGTGGTGGAGTGCAATGAGCTACCACAGGTTTTGCATTTAGAGGCGAGGATGACTCGGTGGATTTGGGTTGCTTTGAACTTCTCCTTGCATGAATGACATTTGTCATGCTAGGATGTCTTATGAGTGTGTTACCGCAATATCACAAAGATATGTTCATAAGACAATCATCGGCGATGATCATTAAGGCCACAAGTGTGGGCAAGGAGGAAAAGGCTTAGCTCTCAATTTTGGTGACTTGGATGAGGAAGCATACCGATGACCAACTTTGGTGTAGTTTGCTTGGTGAGAGAACTTACATATTGCAAGTGGTCGTGATCCTGTGATAATCCTTTTGCAGATCATGCAAAAAGGATTCTATATGATTGTCGATGGTATGGACGGTATAGTGGCACATATCACACTTCGCTTGTTTTTGGTGGTGCCTTTTGACCTTGAGGAACTAGAGGAAGGCGACTTTGTCTCCTTGATAGGTTGGGGACCTTTTCAATGGATTCCATTTTGTCGTTAGCTTCCTCATAAGTTCGATCGATTCTTGAATCGATCGACCAGAGGGACCGAGGATATGGAATTTTAAGTGGGGTGGATTCTTGTTGAGTTGGTTTTGATGGTTTTTTCAAAATGGTTGTACCAAGTCCGGACCTTTCTTTAGGAGAGTGTGGATTGTAATGTAATGGAGTAAGCTCGAGCTAGGATCAAGACCACGAAGAGGTTCCAAAGGTGGAAGTGGTGCTTGAGATTCATCTTGAGACTCAGAGATGTGTTCGGTACTCTTTGGGCATCCGGGAGTCAAGCATGCTCTTTAGAGCTTGACTTTCGAGCTCTAGAATTCTACCGAGTCAAAGTTAGGAAGCTTACTATCGTGATTAAGTCTTTCAATCCAATCACCGGGCTTGGGAAGCAGACAACATATTGGTAATCATCCCACGAGACACAAATGGTTTAGGACTCTGGTCTTTGTTGTGAGAGTCGGAAAGATGATGTTCACCTATGACTCTCTTTTTTTGCTACTGGGGCACCCACAACATCAAAGACTCTTGGATTCTTGGCGGTCCAACTATCAACGATTTCTTTTTCTTTCTTAAGTTCATCTTGAAGAGCACGATTTCTTTTAACTAATTGAGTGTTTTGAATTTGTAAGGTGATAGCCTCAAGCTTGTTTTGTTTTAACACAAGTAACTCATCCCTACACTTATTCAATTCAAAACTTAGCTTGTTGTACTTAGAAAAAGATTTAGTCTTTGCTCCTCTACAAACTTAAGATCAACATTGATATAGTTCATATAGGATCGCCAATCGAATCATCATCCATAGAAAGTAGAATATTTACCTTCTTCATTGTGATGTTGACCTATTCTCCATTTACGGCATGATTCTTTCCAATAGCTAGCTTGTCTTCCTCACGAGAGGGCCATCGGTCTGTTGACATGCACCATTTCATCATCGATGAGACCGGCTCTTAATCCCGATCGAAGGTTTCAAAGAACAAGACCTTTGTTTTTACCTGCGGTTTGAACACTTTTGGTACCGAGGACTGGCCTCAAGTAATGCAAGCTAGCTTTGATCTTCCTATACTTTGCTTCAAAATCTATTGTTTTGTTACGCAAGATTTATTCGAAAGTTTTAATGAGGCTGATAGATTTTAGGTTGAAATTTGCTAAAGCTCGAGGACCTGATTTGACCACGATGGTGCAGTAAGAGGGTTCATAAATTGTTTTGAAAAACAGTCCTTTGCAAATGGCCTCTTTTGTGACACTTAAAGCATTCGGTGTCCTCATTTGCTTTAGCAGTTGAAAACCTTTGTTTCTTTTAATAAACCTTCAAGAGTTTGCAAGGAGTGCCCTTTCACGAAATTCAACGTTCGGTCATTAAGGTACTCCTCACTTGATCTCTCATCGGGCTCATCATCCGAATTTTCTTGAAAATCTTGAACCACATTGTTAGAAAAGAAGGCGGTTGATATAGGTGAGGTGATGGTCGGGACTTCTTGACTTCACGAGACTTCTTTAAGTCGTGGTATCGTCTGTTAATGAGGTTTTCCTCATAGACAAATTTCCATAAATTTCGTGAAGTTCAAGATTTTGAATGTGATTTGCATTTCTAAGTCCACGAGAGAAGTTCAACCACTTCTCGTGGAGACAATTGACAAAACCAACATTTATCTCATGTTTGGATAACTTAACACCATCATTAGCCGTTCATTTAAAGAGTTTTGTATCGGTGTAAGTTTGTAAGAGACTTTCGAGTCCCTAGCCTCAAGGTATTGTACTCAAGTTTCAAGTCCATTATCTGTTTTCCTTGGTATTAGATGGGCCTTCATGGCTATGGACTAGGTCATCCCAAGTTTGTTTAGGCGTATTACGACTTATAACCGACTCCATTATATCATTAGGAAGACATGATATGATGATAATTTTGAGTCTTTGGTCTGGTTGACCACTCTCCTTTCATCCTCGAGTCCACCGAGCTTCGTTTGGGTAAACCTTCATGATCTTTGGGACAAATGGACCTTCATTTATACACTTGATATAATAAGGTTCCATCTAATCAAATAGCAAAGCATACGCTTTTTCCATTTGTTAAATTTGCCAACTTCAAGTCTAGGAGCAATGGTGAATAAGCTCCACCCTTTTATCGACTAGTTGGGGTACATCGGTTTTAGCCATAGGAATCTGATTTAAAATGTTTTAGAGCGGCTTAAAGGTTTTATAATCACCTAGCTCGATACCACTTGTTGTTCCCTATTTACTATCGTTTAAAACTATTAAGTACTTAAAACAATTTAACGTTGAATAATGGTGAAAGTAATGTAAGTAAAACACACAATGTAATTTTCAACATCATATTCTTATTAGAAATAAATCAAAGAATCGTTACCCAAGTACTTGAATAGTACTTGGGATTGAAATGACAAAGTTTGGGTGACTCTCTAAGCTCGGGCTAAGTCCGAGCACAACTCTTAGAACCCATCGAGCTAGCTCAAGGATAAAGTTGTATTTGGAGGAGTGAAAAGTTGGCTTGTGTGTATGTGTGTTTTACAATTCACAAGCTTAAACTTTTCACTCATTCTCTTATGCTATTTATACAAGTATGATATTTAACTTTAACCTAGAAGACAAAACATTGATCCCAGTAATCACGAATATAGATATATTCGATTCGCTTGCTTTGCTATATGTAGTCGGTAGTGACTTCTTTCCAAATCGAGATCCTTTAGTATCGCCGCTACTATAAATGGGAAGATATGGCTTTAGTAGATAGGGACTTAGTTTTATCTGGGTAAAGCACTTGGGGACTTAGTTTTATCGGGTAAACTTTTCCCGCCTAGTCCCGCTCATTCTTGATCTTTAAAGCCTTGAGTCTCTTCCTTGATTTGTCTTGATGCTAACAGTTGGAGAGGAGTCATAGAGATTCGATGAAGTTATTGTCATCACTCTTTGAATCCACCATCTTCTTCTTGACTTAGTCTTCACCCATTAAGTTCCGCCTTCTTGAGTGAGAGGCTTCTTCTTAGCCACATCTTGAGTATTTCGAAGATGGCTCACCGAGAGACTATGCACTCGGTGACCGATAGTGTTTAACGGATTAAACACTTAGGTTATTTTCTATTCAAATCCTAGATTAAGGGGTTTGGGTAT
This sequence comes from Chrysanthemum lavandulifolium, assembly GCA_022545495.1. Taxonomy (NCBI): domain Eukaryota; kingdom Viridiplantae; phylum Streptophyta; class Magnoliopsida; order Asterales; family Asteraceae; genus Chrysanthemum; species Chrysanthemum lavandulifolium. The sequence goes on from CM040240.1 coordinate 303,091,634, forward strand.
TTCTTGAACCCAACATAACTCGAAGGTTCACGCATGATGATACGGGTTTAGGGGCGATTTAGTCATCAGATCCGAGTTACGCCGTAACATGCCTAATGAGTTACTGGCGTAACCTCGTGTTTGACAAATGACAACGGGTTGTGATGAATCTTGAGGAAAGTGGCTCTAATGAATTACGCGTAACCAAGAATCTCGATTCTGGCGTGAATGGGATACATGGGCGTAAAAATTCCTCGACATGGACGAGTCCGAAAACTCGAGGAACTCTCCGAAGATGAAAAAGTGCCACTTATCACTCCTTTGGTGTACTCTGTCGTCATTCTTGATGAAGAAACCACAATGGCATGGCCTACATGCAGCCCCTTCCACGAGTATTGCAATGGAGGAGACAATGAAAGAAAGGAAGAATGGACATGCCCTCATGAGCGTGAAAGGCATAATATTAAATTCGGAAATTTGGCCTTTAAAGATTGGTGCGTAATTCAATTTGGGATGCCAAGATCAATCCAAATCTTCTTATGAAGCTAAAATTGATTACGCGGAGCACATTCGGAAGGAAGAAACTAATAAAGATATACTGCGCGGATGAGCATTTAAGTGAAAGCGATAACAAGGAACTACGCAATCCTTTGGTGCGAAAAAGTAAAATCTCTGGGAAATTTTATGGGCGTCATGCAACCCGTTTGACGATATGTGCAATGGTTGAAGCAACTCTAGAAGATTAGGAAAAGATGAATATGACACATCAGGTCAAAGTAGTACTAGCAAACTATTGACTCTTCTCATCAAATACTCACTAAAACCTTTCATCTTACCATACAACTCTTTTTCAGCATTTGGTGCTTTCTCTCAACCTTATTTTGCAAGCTATTTTATTTATTTATTTATTATCTACAACTTCAACTAAAATAGGTAACTAACGTCTACCTTTTTTTTTTCTTCCTGCAACTCGTTTCTTCTTCTTTCCATACGTCTCTCTTCTAACATGTTGGTACTTGATAACATCAAATAGTCCTGAATATTAAGTGTCAATTTCCCCCGTTAATGCTCGTTATTTATATCATTTATATGGATTTACGCTTGTTTTCCATTGTTTTACAGTTTCAGGTAAATTATGAGCATTGAAGCTAAAGAGAGGCGTAAATGGAAACGTTACTAAATATTTATCACAGTATGCTTATTTTGAAGAAGTTACGGCGTAACTCATCTCTCACATTACGCCGTAACTATTGCGTGACCCAGAAGTCCAACTTATCAAGAGGTTATGGTGTAACTCCTCCCAAAGGTTATGACGTAACTCCATTAGGTCAAAAGAGGTTCCACGCCATCGATACTTACGCCGTAACTCATCGCATCACTTACGACATAGCCGAGTTTATTGAAGACTACGGCGTAACCACTTATAAGGTTACGCCTTAACTAGTAGATCTAGTGCATTTATGGAGAAATAGAAGGTTACGGCGCCAACTCATCTATTGGTTACGCCTGTAACCCGGCACTGCCTATAAATACCCCACAATTCAAAGATTTCAAAGCATCCCATTCCACACACAACACTCGGAGAATGTGGGAAAAAGCTCAAGGAGGTCTAGGGAAGCATACAGAGTGTTCCAAGGGAGAAGTCACACCATTACGATAAGCTTTAGCGCTTATTATTTCTTTACTTTCAATTCATGTATTTCGTACCTTTGAATATTGAATTGATGTGCATGATTAATATGAGCTGCTAAGCACCCTTTGGTGCTAGCCTAGTTATGATTCCTTAATTGTTTTGTTTGCATTTACCTTTACTCCGTACAATTATTTCTAAGTGTATGCATGCATAGCTCTTTGGTAGTCACCCTGGTTGGTAGTTTTGAATGGCGATAGAGGCCAATTGCCTAGAGATATGACCAACCGATACTAGGTGAGCGGACCGAGACGGAAGGGTAAGATATGACCAACCGACGACCCTTTCTACTTGTGCAATTTTACCAACCGATCACCTATCGCTTGGATGAACTTAAGAATTGGGGGTGTAGTGTCTAAGTTCCTAACGGCCGGAAACTCACTATTTAGAATCTAGCATGTAGCGGTACTTAATGACTCGACTTAGGGGACCGGGAACAACGGGACTTATGATGGTGCTACTGATTTCTCTGTGGTGGCATCTTTCTTTGATAGGTTAGGGCGAATTGACCAAATGTTGTCCTCCCAAATTTGACCCCACCAAGTAATTGGAAGTAGGTAGATGTAGACATAACTAGTTAGGAGGATTGACTAGGTTAGCACCACTATTCCTCTATTGATTTCCCTTCTACCATTTATTTGCTTTTATATTCTGCATTAGTAGTTTAATTAATTAAAACCCTATCAAACCATTAATATTCTATGACATTTAGACTTAGTAATTATCCGACACACATAGCTCTTGGGACGACCTCGGCTTTACCATTTACTACACTACACATGACCGGGTACACTGCCCGTTAGTGCATTAGGGTAGACCATAGGTATAGCGAGACAATATAAATATTAAAACCTGGTCAACAAAACCTGCATCAAGTTTTTGGCGCACTGCCGGGGAGCTATTTTAGGATTGACATTAAGTCTTTCATTTCATTTTTAAACTTTTCTCACGATCATATTTCAAGTTTTCAGGTACCATGGAAGTTGTTAACATCGATGACCTCACTCTTGAGGAATACTTAGCGTTGACTAGAGCGGATCAAGGGCCGGGTTTCGTAAGACCGGCAATCGGAGCGGATGTTCGCTTCGAGATTAAAGACCAATTTATGAGGAGCTTCGCTAACCCTTTTTCGTGAAGCGAGGGACGAAGACGCATATGAGCACGTTGAAAATGTCCTATACATCGCTAGCCTTTTCAAAATTCGGGCATGTCTCATGATGTTTGTTATGCTCATGGTCTTCCCAATGACTCTCTTGGGGTAGCGGAAGATGGATCGAAGATTGCCCATGGCGATTAATACTTAGGCGCTACTAAAGAAACACTTTATCCAAAGATATTGCCCACCATCAAAGATTTCTAATCAACTCTTGAGATCCACAATTTCAAACAAGAAGACAACGAAACTCAGATCAAGCTTGGGATGATACAACGATCTTCTTTATAAGTGTCCTACCAATGATCTTAATAACCGTGAGAAGGTCAATATTTTCTACAAAGGAATAAATGTAACTACAAGACAAATTCGGACTATCGAGGACCTATTCTAAACATGACTCCTACTACGCAATTGAAGCCATTCAAAAATAGCGGACCATTCTCAAAAATGGCACGACGGTGGAAGTAAAAGAAACCAAGGTGGAAGTTTGACGATTGCGAATCGCTAGTAAAATTGAAAGCCTCGGTCGAGATATGTCAAGGTCGAGAAACCATTCATGCCATCCAAGTGGGTCGTGAAAGATGTGGAGGAGGACATCTTCGAAAAATTGTCCTCATATGGACGAAGAGGATATGAAGAAGCTAAGTATGGAGAAAATTGACCATTTTACGGTGACAATAGAAATAGTAATGGTTATCGTGGAAATTACAACCGTGGGCCTTATGGAGAAAGAGAGCCCAGTCTTGAAGAAACAATTAATAAATTTCTGGAAAATTCACCCAAAGACAAAAGGAGCAAGATGAATGGTTGAAGGAATTCCGGAAAACACTGATAGAAACATTTCCAAACATGACTCAACTCTGAAAAACCTTGAATCCATGGTGATAAAGCTCAGTGAAAAAGTAAGGAGGAATAACGATAAACCTGAAGGATCTAAACCAGCTATGGAATGTAAGGTAATTTTCTCGGTTGATAACTTGAAGGTTTAGGCTAGTGATACAAGTTTAGGGGACGATTTCGTCAACATATCTGAGCTACGCCGTAACATGCCCAATGAGTTACGGCGTAACCTCGTGTTTGACAGCAACAACGGAGTTGTGAAGAATACTGAGGAAAATGACTCTAATGAATTACGCCGTAACCAAGAATCTAAGTTACGGCATAACTGGGATACATGGGCAGAAAAATTCCTCGACTTGGACGGGTCAGAAAAACTCGAGGAACTCTCCCTTGAAGATGAAGAAGAGCCACTTATCACTCACTGGTGTACTCTTGTCGCCATTACTGATGAAGAAACCACAAGGGCATGGCCTACATGCAGCCCCTTCCACGAGTATTGCAATGGAGGAGACAATGAAAGAAAGGAAGAATGGACATGCCCTCATGAGCGTGAAAGACATGGCATAAAATTCGGTAATTTGGCCTTTAAATATTGGTACGCAATTCAATTTGGGAATGCCAAGATCAATCTAAATCTTCTTATGAAGCTAAAAATTGATTACGCGGAGCACATTCAAAAGGAAGAGACTAATAAAGATATACTCTGCACGGATGAGCATTTAAGTGAAACTGACAACAAAGAACTACGTGATCATTGGTGCAAAAAGTAAAATCTCTCGAAATTTTCTCAAGGCCATGCAACCCGTATGACGATATGTGTAATGGTGGAAGTAACTCGAAGATTAGGAAAAGATGAATTCTTTTGGTCCTCAACCAATGATGAGGAGAAAACAAGTTTACCTTGGATGGACAACCTGGGGTTCAATAGTTGGGTAAAAATTAAGTATTGGCATGTGGACGCATTAACGAAAGATAAGATTTGGAAGGAATACATGGATCAAGAAAATGCAAACGACAAAAGTATCGAAAACACGAGTAAAATAACAATTGACGATGACATAGAGCGGGTGAGTAATGATAAAGAAGAATGCAAGCGCGTTCTAGTGGAGAATTTCTCAATGAAGAATGGTTCAAGGCACTGCTTCGATGACGATGATATCGAAGGGATGCTAGATTACCTTGAGTTGCAAGGAAATGAGGAGTTTACTGATCCCGATGATGAAGCTTACGAGCAAAGAAGGTGCAAGCTCCTGGGGATACCCTACAAAAGACCACCCCCAATTATAGTTGAAAAATACGAATTCACTCGCTACCACCTAGGTTCGGAGGAGAAATTTTGTAAAGTCTGAAAGATTGAAACCATTGAATACCTCTGAACTGCCTCAAATGTTGCATGGATGAGGCACAATTTGATGAAGGATATTGAAGAAGTGGGGAAAGTTCAAAGACCCCCATAGGAGCCCCGCGGCTCTGATTCTAACTTAAAGACTCGTAAATAAAGAAAAGTGCTCTTTCGGGAGACAACCCAAATTATCCTTTTCTTTTGTTTTGTTTCCTTCTGTTGGGTTTTGTGTTTTCTAACCATTTTCCAGAAACAATGAAGTAATTATCGCTGATTGTTGATCCGAATCGGGTTCTGGCGAACTCATCTTGGTGATTACGCACGAGAATTCTTGACGCATTACTAATTACGGTAATACCATCTCATTGGTTACGCCGTAACTATTCGCTTCACAGCTCATACAGTTTTCCCGATTCACGCGTAACTCTCTCATAGGAGTTACGACGTAACTCTCTACTTTAATTCTTTCATTTTAAAACACAAGAACCTTGTATTAGTTTTAAATGAACTTTGTGGTGTGTTCCTCAGAACCCTCACAAGACTTCACTCGTCCACTGGGACACCAAGTGGTTTAAAGGCTTGTTGCATTCGCTAAATGCAACCGTGATTCCCACGAAAGTGAGTTAGGTTTGTTTTCATTTTTTTCTTTTTAGAATTATGCTTGTCGGTATTGTGATTTCGTGGATCAAGATTGTTCATGATGCTTACGAAGGCACGATCCATTCTCGTGGGCCTCTTCTTTTAGAGCAAATTTGGAAGTTCTCGCCTAATTCTACCTTCTCTTCACCTTTATTTTAATGCCTAGTACAAAAGGACTTTGTACAATTCAAGTGGGGAACAGGAGTAGAATTATATCTTGAAGTTTATTTTACCCTCATTTTCTAGTTTATTTTGAAAAATTATGCCATTTTTAAAATTTTGACATGTTTTTCCGAACCTAACTAGATTAGACCTAGCCGAGCACATACAACCCTTGATATTACATGGTGAGATTAGCCTTATCCGTTTCCAATATTTTACCCCAAATCCACTAAATTATGAGTGTGTGGTAGCTTGTAAACTTTAGAACTTGGCCTTTGCATCATTTCGAGACCATAGATGAGGTATGTTGAGTTAGCTCGATATATTTGGACTTTTCGGTTTTAGAAGGCGATTATAGGATTATCACCCAAACAACCTACCATTGTAAGTCTATCGATTAGTCACCTCGACTTTTGACCCTTATGTGAAACCCTTTGTTGCACTCCTCTTTAGTGCAAGATACCCCTAGATACACCCTTCCGAGCCATTCCTTTCATTTTGTCACCCCAATATATTGTTTCGTTACATCCTTACACCTTAGCCTACCCTGTAGTCTTTATTTGTAATTGGGAAGTCATCATTTGCCTAAGTTCAAGGTTCGAGTGGAAAGGTTTGGAAATCACGCTTTCATCGACAAAAATTATGAAGATCATTGAAGACCCCCCGAATTCCCATTGTTCATCTCAAGTGGGGGGATGTTATGTTATCATGTTATGTTAAAAAAAAATAAAAAATAGTTGATTGAGTTATGATTTTGTAAAGTGCGATGTTATAAGCACTATAGTATGAGCTTTATTGTTTAGTATCGAGGAGGTCACCTCGGTCACATTGGAAGATTGGAGTTGAGTTATACCAATCAAGAAGAAAAGGTAGTGTGCCCATCACGACGCCCTCTAATGACACATATACCTTGCATTTCATGATCCGGTCTCTAGACTTCTAAGCTTGAACTTTGGTGGAAGGTAAGTGGTGATGACTTAGTTATAAATATTGACTACCGCTTGTTTTTCATTTTACACCAATTATATATCCCATGTCTTATCCTACCCTTTAGTCATGAAGCGTGTCTAGGTGATGCAATGAGCAATCTTTGGTGTCTTGGCCATGGATTTGGTCATGTATCATTGATTTTGTCCACTTAGCCGTGACATGTTAGTAATGACGAGTCACCCTTAACCTTTGTCGTGTCTACCCATATTGCCTTCGAGAATTGTTTAGCCCTTAACTCTAGTGGTGGAGATTGTGTAACCGCCAAGCTTATGATAGAATACATGCTATGATCGTGCGATTGAGTGATCACCCCAAAATTGACACTTAGAATAGTTGAGAGATTTGAGTGTTTGTTCCCCTTCGTGAGGTGTTCGCTTTGTTTTATTCTAGCATAAGGATTTGTAAACTCATATTTTCGTGTTTTGGGAGATATCTTTTAGGAATCTATCTAATAAGGTCTACTGAGGGCAAGTAGAGTTCAGTGGGGATATTTGATAACATCAAATAGTCCCGAATATTAAGTGTCAATTTCCCGTTAATGCTCGTTATTTATATCATTTATATGGATTTACGCTTGTTTTCCATTGTTTTACACTTTCGGGTAAATTGCGAGCATTGGAGCTAAAGAGATGCGGAAATGGAAACGTTACTAAAGATTTATCACAAGATGCTTATTTTGAAGAAGTTACTGGCGTAACTCATCTCTCACATTATGCCGTAACTATTGCGTGACCCGTAATTCCAACTTATCAAGAGGTTATGGCGTAAATCCTCCCAAAGGTTACGACGTAACTCCAATAGGTCAAAAGAGGTTCCACGTCGATACTTACGCCGTAACTCTCGCATCACTTACGACGTAACCGAGTTTATTGAAGACTACGGCGTAACCACTTATAAGGTTACGCCCGTAACCAGCGAGATCTAGTGCATTTATGGAGAAATAGAAGGTTACTGGCGTAACTCATCTATTGGTTACGCAGTAACCGGACGACCTATAAATACCCCACTAATTTCAAAGATTTCAAAGCATCTCATTCCACACACAACACTCTGAGAACGTGGGAAAAAGCTCAAGGAGGTCTAGGAAGCATACTGAGATGTTTCCAAGGAGAAGTCACACCATTACGATAAGCTTTAGCGTTTATTATTTCTTTTACTTTCAATTCATGTATTTCGCACCTTTGAATATTGAATTGATGTGCATGATTAATATGATGCTAAGCACCCTTTGGTGCTAGCCTAGTTATGATTCCTTAATTGTTTTGTTTGTGTTTACCTTTACTCCGCACAATTATTTCTACGTGTATGCATGGATAGTTCTTTGGTAGTCACCCCGGTTCGGTAGTTTTGAATGGCGATAGAGGCCATTTGCCTAGGAGATATGACCAATGACCCTAGGTGAGCGGATCGAGACGAGAAGGGTAAGATATGACCAACCGACGACCCTTTCTACTTGTGCAATTTGACCAACCGATCACCTATCGCTTGGATGAACTTAAGAATTGGGGGTGTAGTGTCTAAGTTCTAATGGCCGGACACTCACTATTTAGAATCTACCATGTAGCGGTACTTAATGACTCGGCTTAGGGACCAGAACAACAGGACTTATGACGGTGCTACTGATTTCTCTGTGGTGGCATCTTTGTCGATAGGTTAGGCAAATTGACCAAATGTCTTGTCTCTCGAATTTGACCCCACCAAGTAATTGGAAGTAGGTAGACGAGACATAACTAGTTAGGAGGATTGACTAGGTTAGCACCACTATTCCTCTATTGATTTCCTTCTACCATTTATTTGTTTATATTCGCATTAGTAGTTTAATTAATTAAAACCCTATCAAACCATTAATATTCGGTGACAATTAGACTTAGTAATTATC
>CM040240.1:303100410-303300410 GCA_022545495.1 Chrysanthemum lavandulifolium
GTGCAAGCGTCCACCGGGTCCATGACGCCTTGTCTTCAATACCGATGTTACCATCGAGCATATGAATTGAACCGGTTTCGCCTCTAAGGTTGAATAAATGGAGGGCTATTTGTTTTCACCCTTTCTCATTCAATTCTTTTAATTCTTCAACCCCTCAGCGCTTATCGAGACTTCATAGCTAGAACCTTGTTGGGTTCATTCCAAGATTAGCTCGGTCTTAGTCTGCACTCTTCCCATTCTCATTTTCCTCCTTTATCATCATACCTAAGGACTTCTACACTAACTAGTGGATTGTCCTCGGTAGATCCCTCAGGCTCAGCGGATCATGGGAACACATACCTAACCTTATCATCCTTATATCACCGTACATGAAGTAAAGTTGGTCGGTCAATTTGGAATTGTTCACCGCCATTGGATCCAATTGAAAACCATTTTAAAATCAATTCGGATACTTGTGATATATTATCAAAGCATTTTGTACCGAATTGTTTTGATATTTTAGAACGAGAACTCCCCCTCAACATGTGCATCAAGTATTTGAAAATGTTTTGCACGGAGGAGAGAAAGAATTAACTTCTTTGATTACCATTTTCTAAAAGATATCAACATCGCTCTCACATCAAATCAAGTAGATATAGCATTTAGGGAAGGATGAGGTTTCCATAAATTTGCTCCCCTCAATATGTGCCTCGAGGTTTGAAAAGAGTTTTGCACATACTAGAGGAACTTGCACACGATGAGAAAAGTTGATCACATTTCAAATCATAGGTTTAAGATAGATGCTCCCCTCAACATGTGCATGGAAAATTTGAAATCGTTTGTCACATGTGGGCGGATAGCATGTACATCCTTATAAAACCATTTACCAATTATCGGTTTAAATCCAATTTAAATCACACATTCTCCCCGATCACAATTATCAAATCATTTGAGATTTGTGATCAGGTATAAACAACAAGTCAAATAGACTTAAAATGTTTAAACACAAATGCAATTAAGATCGAGGAATACGGTGGATTCCTGTGTCGTTAAGTCCCACGGAGGATGAATTGGTGTTTAAACAACTCAGATGATAGAATGATCACTAAGGATAGTGATCGATAAGGTTTTGATGGAAAATTACCTAAAGAAAAGATTTACAAATTACAATGACTTAAATGCAAATTAAAAGATTAAAAGATAAAATCTATTAAATAAACGCTATCACTATTTTTAAAGGCGATGAACGTTTAAAACCTAAAACTTAAAACTTACGTTTAAAATAAAATTACGCTCACGTACAAAATAAAAAGTGAGTTTTAAAGAAATAAAAGGCCTAAAAAGATAAAAATTATACTTTTGGAATCCTAATAATAAAAGAAAATTATTAGAAAAATAAAATTATTTTACAACTATTTATTTAATTATTATTAATTAAAAACTATTTATTAAGTATTTAAAATGCACTAAAATACAAGAAAATACAAAATTAACCTAGAAAATGAAATTATAACTTGGAAAAATCTAAAATATGATAAAACTTATTTTAAAACTAAAAATATATTTTTAGACTTTATATGTATTTATTATTAATTTAAAACTATTTAAAACTAATTAAAATGCTAAAAATACTTTTAAACTAAGAAAATTATGGAAAAATACTTTTTACTACTTTTATATTTATCTTAACCTAAGAAAATTGAAAATCATTTTTTTTTACTTTTATAATTTATTTGTATTAAAAGCTATTTAAAAATACCTAAAACTAATTTAAATTAAGAAAAATAGCAAAACAACTTGGAAAATCTGAAAATTTCAGGAAAAGTCTATTTTAATATGCTGAATCTATGAAAAATAGAAAACATGAGCTTGTTTAGAGAAATAAGCTATCGCTATGTAAACCGCTTATTAATAAGCACTAGAAAAGCAAAATGATAACCAAAAGCTACCAACTTGATACGAAGCTATATTAAGCTAAAACAACTCAATTTCAACTAAAACAACAAACTTGAACCTCGATTACAAGTTTAACACGATTTGAGTTTTGAGCTTGAATAAGCAAAACAGAAATTGGTATGCTACTTTAAGTCGATGCAGTGTCACTCAATAAGCTAAAAGTGAAAAATAATGATTGGAACTTGTATAAGACCCGATTGACTATCTATAAACCAAAGATGATGGCCGACAAGCTAACATGAGCTTTTGAGAAGCTTTTACAAAATCGAGAATTATCGAGTAAAACTCGGTGAATCTTTGAGTTTTTAGTACAAAATGATAAGCTTATGCGAGCTAGGTAAACAAGCTAGAAAATGAAAATGTAAACTTGGGACCTCTAGAAGGCTTGATTGGCTTTCCAAAACCAAATTTCACAAGTTTTGACCAACAATTGAGCTCTACAAGCCTATGAAAAGAGCGATTAACACAAATTCCTTGAGTGCGGGGCACTTTTGAAAATGGCACTTGAAATAAGCTAAAAGTTGCTAGTAAACAAGCTATTGAGAAAATACAAAATACACTAGGTTAGAGATGAGCAGCTAGATTTTATATTCCAAAAGCTCAAGTCATGAAACTCAATATTAAGTCCTATATAAGTTATTCTAAATTATCTAAAACCGCTATCTTGAAAATTTGACTTTTATTGAAAACTAAACAGTTGACTTTTGTGAGTTTTGAATCAATGCTACTCACCGATTATGTTAAGTTGTTTATAATAAGGATGTATAAAGCTAAAGTAACAAGTTATGAACTGCTAAGATGAGTTTCACACTTTAAATCTCACAGTTATAAGGTAAGATGAGATTACAAGTGATTTTGACTTTTCACAAATGAGAACTAGTTTTCTTTGGTTATCCGAGATATTTAGACCTAGTGAGACCGATAACAACCAAGAACACAAGATCGCACAACCTTTAATACAAATGAAATGAGTAAAACCAAACAACCTTTATAATGACAGATTTTGAGTTTTCAAAGAGTAACCAAGATTCGGACCATGAACATGATTTTAAAGTTGATATTATCACTTATTAAGACCGAATAAGCACTAAACCATATCACTAACAACATAATATTGAGAAATTACAACTATGCAAAATTAATCGTGAAAATAAAATTTTAATAACTTCGATTTAGAATAACAAACTCTGGTTTTAAAGCTTAATTAGACTTAATTATAACTAATGATCATGGAAACACAAAGATTAGAGCTTATAATGCTTTTTACAGTTAAATTCAAAATGGATAAAAGGCTTACAAGTGGCTTCAATGCACAAGACCGAGATTTAGGCCAAGTAACAACTCCTATAGCTTACCAATAAGCACTACACCCAAGACCATCCATTATATATCCCGCTCCATCCTTTTGAACCTTGTAACATGATTTTAATTTTTAGCTATTTATTTGATATTTTTATGAATTTTTGATTTTTGCTAATAAAGCGATTTAAAGAGTATCTAAAAGCTTGTATAAGCTTTATATGGAGCTTATATGAGTTTCTCAAATCCAAATTAACAACTTCTAACATCATTTCAACATATTGAAATTTTTGAATAATAAGAAAATGCAAAACTTGATATAAAGCTTGAAACCGAAATTGATTGCTTACAAAGTTTTATCTCAACTTAAAACATAAATTACAAAGCTTGAAGTTTTTACAATCTTTGGAATTTTAAGATTAAGCTAAAAACGACATTAACAAATAAAATTACTCTAGATATCTAAATCCACCGCACAATCCTTGATATTTATTGACCTCGACTTCACTTGTCGACCTCAAGATATCCCACCACATCTTGACCCTTGAAATTAGCCGATAATCATATTTGCCAAATGTCACTTTTGGCGCCATTTTTCAAAGGCGGTGCTCAATTAATGGCTTTTGGATTGGTGTAGAGGTGGAAGGAAGAGGTGGAAAGGTGTTTGGGTGAGCTGATTGGAAATCAAGTGGTAAATACCACCGGTTTTGATGAAACGACTTTGGGAGAGACGGTCAACGAAGGACCGCGGTTTTTTTTGAATTTAAAATATGGTAGGGTCATGTTTGGATTGGATTTGGGCTTATTAACAATAAAGGGTCCGTTTGGTTTAAGATAAACAACAAGGACCATATTTGCAATTTAGCTAAAGATGAAGGGCTGAACTTGAACCTTTTCCCAAGCTCTCATAAGGACTAAACCCGCCAAGTGATAATAGAACAAGGACCATATTTGAAAATTTCCATTTTGAAAATCCAAGGCCTTTTATGTTAATTTTCAAACTCCAAGGACCAAAGTTGTAATTTTCTCCAAAGTTATTCATAAGGACCATTTTTGCCATTTATAAATAGAACAAGGTTAAAACTTGATAATTTTCATTTTTTAAATTAACCAAGGACTATTTTTGACAATTTTCAAAGTTCAGGGACCAAAGTTGTCATTTGTGATTTTTAAACTTTAAAGGGTTTATTTTGACAACTTTTGAATCTCAAGGACCTAAAATGATATTTTACAAGTTTTTGAATTACCAGGGACTGATTTTGACAATTTTTCAAACTTGGGGGACTAAAGCGCCAATTATGCAAACTTGATACGTTTTCACCGATTTTGATGTTTTGCATTTAAACATATAAAACACTTGTTTGTGATATTTTATCATTTTGATGTGTTTCGAGTGTTTCGGATGTTTTGGCATTCTAACAAGATAAAATGATGAGTATTTAGACACTCATCAATCCCCACACTAAGATATTGCTAGTCCCTAGCAATGATTTGAGAAAACATAATGGATTTTAAACTCTTTACCAAAGCCATTACTTACGGAGTAGCCAATTGTTTCAGTTCAAGTAAGAACCATGGTACATCGATAACCATGCGATTTTGAGCAAACCACCGACTTTCAACGGATTTGACTTTTGTCTTTACCGTGCCGCACCTTCCGACTAGCCAACTCTTAGATAAATTATCAATATTATCTTTGGTGAGTCGATTACCAATTATGGATTTTCAACCGCCTTTACCACAAGCCATAAACTTATGGCTAGTCAACTTTTCACTAGTTTAAAGATATGGTGAGTTGAACACCATACAATTTTAGGCAAATTGCAAGCCATAAACGGATTTGAGATATCTTTACCAAGAGCCGTTTGCTCGGATTAGCCAATCCTTATGTGGGTTAGACATGGCGGATCGACATTATTTGCCGAGTAAGTGAGAAACACTTACTCGAAAAAAAAAATTTTGGCCAAAACGGGAATTGGGTGAAATAATTACATGAAATTCGTGAGAATTCCCCCACACTAAGAAATGAATATTGCCCTCAATATTCAAAGCACGCGGTTATGCCGAAACAAAGAACATAAAAGGGAAATACTACGGCCATTATTTTATTTTTGATATATACACAATTTTTTTTTTTTTTTTTTTTTTTTTTTTTTTTTTTAGAAAGATTGAGATTATACAACGGTGGGTAGACTCCCCACACTAGGGTGATAGAAAGGGGTAAGAAATGTAAACATGGGTGAAACCCATATTGTGTGTGCTATATTTTTGATTCCCGAGTCACTAGCTTGACTCGATCCCCGCATTCATTGGTTCACGGGAATGTTTGTAGATCCGGACAACCACGGGGGAATGTCCTCTCCAAAGTAATGCTTTAATCGATGACCATTTACTTTAAAATTAGGACCATCAGTGAGATAACTCAATGGTGCCATAAGGATAAACCTTTGTGATAGTAAATGGACCGCACCGGTAGGGACTTAAGCTTTCCTTAGAAAATCTTCAATCTAGAGTTGAAAAGAAGGACTCGATCACCAACGTTGAAAACGCGGTTCTTGATCTTGGAGTCATGAATCTTCTTTGTCTTTGCTTGTAGATCAAAGAGTTCTCATAAGCTTGATCACGAAGTTCAATTAGTTCATTCATTTGAACTTTTCGTGATCACCTACCGTCTCAGATATCGAAGTTTGCATGCTTTAAGGCCCCAGTAAGCCTTGTGCTCTAGTTCAATCGGAAGATGACATGCTTTTCCGTACACTAGCTTGTATGGAGTACACCCAATTGGTGTTTTGTAAGTCGCATTCGAAAGCCCAGAAAAGGCCATCCAGTTTATCCGACCAGGATGCACGATTTTCACCCATCGTCCTTTCAAGTATTCTTTAATACCACGATTTGAAACTTCCACCGCCCACTTGTTTGGGGTGGTATGCAGAGAGATGACGGTGGTAACACCATACTTTTGCATGACTCTTTCAAATTGGTCATTACAAAAATGTGTACCACGATCACCGATTATTGCACGAGGAGTTCCAATCGCAAAGAGCTTTCAAAATTTCACAACTACTGGCATCATTTGTAGGTAAAGCTTTGCTTCAACCCATTTCGACAAATAATCAAACCACAGTATGTACTTGTTACCACGAGCGAAGGAAATGGCCCCATAAAATCAATACCCATATGTCAAATATCTCACAAACTTGAATGGCATTTTTGCATTTCATTCCTTTGAGATATGTTTCCATGACGCTGACAAGCGTCGTGTTTTGACATAATCGCGGCATCTTTATAGATTGTGGGCCAATAGAACCCGGAATCAAACACCTTTTGGCGGTGTAGTTTGATTATGATGGCCCCGTGGTCCAAGATGACAAGCTTTGAGAATGTCAAGAGCTTGTCCATAAACACACCGCCGGATGACTTGATCCGCATAGATTTTGAATAAGAAAGGGTCGTCCCGAAATAGTGTTTAACATCCTTGAAGAATTTATTCTTCACCGGGTTGTCATCCTTTCACGATGAAGTTACCCGCATGGTAATTTGCAAAGTCGGCAAACCATGGGGTGAAGAGTTTCCGAAAAGAAACCGCATTGAGTGTCTCGAGAGGAAATGTTTCATTAATATCCTTTTCTCGAAAACATCTTGGTGAGGGTTTTCTAATCAGACAGATGATCGTGACTGTGTTCTCTGCTCCTTTTTATCACGATGATGATATCAAATTCTTGGAGGAGGAGAACCCAACGGAGCAATCTCGGCTTTGCATCTTGTTTTGCAAAGAGATATTTAAGAGCCGAGTGATCCGTATATACTACATTTAGTCAAGATTAAGCACGGTGAAACTTCTCAAATGCATACACCACTGGCTAATAGCTCTTTTCCGTGGTGGTGTAATGAGTTTGAGCCTCGACCATAGTTTTGCTTATGAGTGAATAGGTGAAAATGCTTATTTCTTCGTTGTTCTAAGACGCTACCGATAGCAAAATCACTTGCATCGCACATTAGCTCAAAAGGTAAATCCCACCGGAGCACGAGAATGGTGCTTCAGAAGCTTTTTCTTCAATGTTTCAAAAGCTATGATGCACTCAGTGAAAAGATAAAAGGAGCATCCTTTTCAAGAAGATGGGTCATAGGTCAGGCGATTTTAGAAAAATCTTGAATGAATCTACGATAGAAACCGCATGACCTAAAAACTCCTAATACCTTTGGCGGTAGTAGGATGAGGTAATTTAGCAATAACATCGACTTTTGCTCTATCTACCTCAATCCCGTTCTTTGAAATCTTATGGCCAAGGACTATGCCTTCTTTGACCATAAGTGACTTTTCTCCCGCTTTAGACAAAGATTGGTGTCTTCACACCTTTGAAGCATTTTATCTAAATGGGAGACATGTTTGAAATGAATCCCAATGACCGAGAAGTCATCCATAAACACCTCCATTGTTTCCGATCATGTCGTGGAAAATGGCCATCATACATCGTTGGAACGTGCAGAGCATTACATAAGCCAAAAGGCATACGCCTATAGGCAAAAGTTCCGTATGGGCGGTGAATGTGGTTTTATCTTGATCCTTGGATCAATGGGAATCTGAAAGTACCCCGAGAAACCATCAAGGAAACAATAGTATTCATTCCTCGCTAATCTCTCAAGCATTTGGTCCATAAAGGCGAGAGGAAAATGGTCTTTTCGGTGGCGCCATTCAACTTACGATAGTCAATGCAAACACGCCATCCGTAACTGCAGACGAGTTGGAATTAACTCGTTATCTTCATTTGTGATAATGATTATGCCACCTTTTTAGGAACACAATGAATTGGGCTAACCTAAGGACTGTTCGAGATTGGGTAAATCAATCCCGCATCAAGAAGTTTGATAACCTCTGCTTGATAACATCATGGATTTTGGATTTACTCTTCTCGATGTTGAGCTCGCGGCTTAAAGTCATCCTCCATCAAGATTTTATGAGTCTGTAACTCGTGGTTGATACCCTTAATGTCGGAGAGTTTCCAAGCAATTGCTTGCTTGTGTGACTTCAAGATTTTAATGAGGCGACTTTTTCATCTTTACTCAAATCTCGAGCAATAATGACGGGTAATTTATCATCACCTTCAAGGAATGCATACTCGAGATGAGGTGGTAAGTCCTGCTCAACCTCAGAAATTCTTGATTTTCTCAACCGACTTGATTTCCTTGTTATGAAGTTTGATGGAAGGGAGGAGAAGAAATGTCATGATTTAACAATTTCTCAAGAAGAATATCTCCTCGATTAATCTCATTTTGATTAATCTCATCGAATTGAATCACTAGAGTGGGGGATGGATGATGGATCATCATTAAGCAACTTCTCAATGAGAAGTATGTCCCCTCAATATCAATTGAGCGTGATCAATTTCCCATGGTGCGTAATCATCGATAAGTATGCTTCAATCTCTTCTAAGATGAAGTCACTTTCCTCAAAATGGGGTGATAGAAGGAGTAGAATTGGCGATGATGGTTGAGATGAATGAGTGATATTATCACCAAGAATTATGATCATAACCAAGAACTTCTTGCAGTACTCTTCGTGAAGCAACATCAATGATATCTATTCGGTTAACCGATCTGTAATCATAATTTATGAGTACCTCGAAGTTTGATCAAGGTTAAAGTGATGACTTCATTTCCAACACGTAATGTGATTTCTTGCTCAAATACATCTATGAGAGCACGGCCGCTCGTGAATCCTCGACCAACAATGAGAGGAACCCGATGATCGGCATCAAAATCAACAACCACGAAGTCACCGGGAAATGGAACTTTCCTACTTTCACAATACGTCCCTGCAATGCCAAGAGGACGGGATATTGTACGATCGCAAGCTCGAGAGTCATGCATGTAGGAGTGAGTTCGGGAAGAGAGTTTCTTCCACATCGAATATGGCATAAGATTAATGCTTGCACCAAGATCTCGCTAGGGCAAAGCATTCAACCATTCCAGGAATACACAAGGTAAGAGAAATTTCCCAGATCTCCAAGCTTTTCTCGAAGCTTTTCGAATAATCACGAAAGCGTTCTCGTTAAGAGGAGTCTTAGCCATTTCAAATGTTTTTCCTTATTGCTTAACATGTGTTTGAGAGTAGATGCAAACTTGGGCATCGGCATGATAGCATCCGCAGCTTATGTCAAATGTAACTCTTGGAAAATTTGGAAAAATTTGTCCATTTGATGACTAGCTTTTTCACGGAGCTTTTGCTCATTCAAGCGTGATGGATATGGAATAGAAGATTTGGATTTGATATTTTCAACGGAGCTACTGGTGGTTCAAAAACAACTCCTCGGATTAGACTTGGGCTTGGACAACTTGAGGATGGACTCAGAAGGTGGGACTTGCTTGATACTTGGACTTGAATAATGCACTTTGTCCGTTGTTTCCTTGGTAACTTGACTCATTGCCACGGGAGGAGGGGCATTGGAGTCGAGGTCCATTGTGAGTCGAGGTTCACTTTCCACTACCTTGGAAGAGAAGAAGAAGAAGAGGTAGTAGGAATAGCGGGTCCATTGTATGAAACACCACTTACGGTCGTGATCGCTTTAACATCGCCCCTCGGGTTAGCGATCGTGTTGCTCGGTAAAGTACCGAGCTCGAGGGTCGATCATTTAAAGACTTCTTAAGATCGCCGATCCGATCGACCAACAACTGCTCATCTCATCTTGGGATTTCATAAACCGCTTCAAGAACTCATCGATGATGGTCTGGAGGAGTAATGATGGGAGGTGGATTAGGAGGGAAATTTTGAGGTCGATGTTTGATTATGACCTTGTTGTTGAAAATTCCTTGATTAGGATTCACATTCCATGAAATTGATTCCCACGATTGAAATTGTTTTGATGAAGATTCCTTGTTGTTGGAAACCTTGATTGGGTCCGTGGATAGAAATTACCTTGGTTTTGATAACCTTGGTTCATTCTAGGTTGATTTCGATTCCGTTAGGATTTTGGTTAAACCGGTGGTGCTTCGATAATTGCTATACGGTAACTTGGTTCATTCTCGAGGACGGATTGATTACCTCCTTGATTTGAAGTACCGCTATAGCATTTGCTTCAAACGGACTACCATCGATGGCGATCTGACTTGTAGTATGCATGAGGACCACCACAAGTGACACAAACTTCAACTTTCTTCACTTCACCATGTGATGGTGTTTGAGTGAAGGTGACTTTCTTTGGTTAGCAAGAACCAAAGTTCGAACACATCTCGTGAGTTTATCAATCTTAGCATCGGTGCTAGATGTACTCGCGTGAGATGAAGTAGAAGGTCGACATTAGGCGATTTTGATATGTCTTAGCGGAAAGAACGGACTGGGACTTGTTTTCAATGATTTGTAAGGCTTCTTTGGTGGTTTTGCTAAGGAAATTACCTCCATGAGGCATTCAAAGAGTCTTGGTCACCTGGTCTCGGACCATTATAGAAAGTATCCATTTGCATTAACTCGGTAAAACCATGATGTGGACAACATGAGCAACTCTTTGTAACGATTCCATGCCTCCCGAATGATTCATCAAATCTCGAGAAAATTTCATTATCTCATTCTTAAGACTTGTGGTTGGGATGGAGGATAGAACTGTTCACAAACTTGGTAACTAGGTCTTCCCATGTCTCTATAGAACGAGTCGTTGTAGTATAGTGGTAAGTATTCACTTTGTCACGCGCGGGTGTTCGGTTTAGTTCCAGCAGGCGCCAAAATTTGATCGTGCTAAGCAACAAGTCAAATAGACTTAAAACAGTTTAAACACAAATGCAATTAAGATCAGAGGAATACAGTGGATTCCCAGGTCGTTAAGTCCCACGGAGGATGAATTGGTGTTTAAACAACTCCAGATGATAGAATGATCACTAAGGATAGTGATCAATAAGGTTTTTGATGGAAAATTACCTAAAGAAAAGATTTACAAATTACAGCGACTTAAATGCAAATTAAAAAGATTAAAAGATAAAATCTATTAAATAAACGCTATCACTATTTTTAAAGGCGATGAACGTTTAAAACCTAAAACTTAAAACTTACGTTTAAAATAAAATTACGCTTCACGTACAAAATAAAAAGTGAGTTTTAAAGAAATAAAAGGCCTAAAAAGATAAAAATTATACTTTTGGAATCCTAATAATAAAAGAAAATTATTAGAAAAATAAAATTATTTTTACAACTATTTATTTAATTATTATTAATTAAAACTATTTATTAAGTATTTAAAATGCACTAAAATACAAGAAAATACAAAATTAACCTAGAAAAATGAAATTATAACTTGGAAAAATCTAAAATATGATAAAACTTATTTTAAAACTAAAATATATTTTTAGACTTTATATGTATTTATTATTAATTTAAAACTATTTAAAACTAATTAAAATGCTAAAAAATACTTTTTAAACTAAGAAAATTATGGAAAAATACTTTTTACTACTTTTATATTTATCTTAACCTAAGAAAATTGAAAAATCATTTTTTTTTACTTTTTATAATTTATTTGTATTAAAAGCTATTTAAAAATACCTAAAAACTAATTTAAATTAAGAAAAATAGCAAAACAACTTGGAAAAATCTGAAAATTTCAGGAAAAGTCTATTTTAATATGCTGAATCTATGAAAAATAGAAAAACATGAGCTTGTTTAGAGAAATAAGCTACTGCTATGTAAACTGCTTATTAATAAGCACTAGAAAAAGCAAAATGATAACCAAAAGCTACCAACTTGATATAAGCTATATTAAGCTAAAACAACTCAATTTCAACTAAAACAACAAACTTGAACTCTCGATTACAAGTTTAACATGATTTGAGTTTTGAGCTTGAATAAGCAAAAGTAAATGGTATGCTACTTTAGTCGATGCACGTGTCACTCAATAAGCTAAAAGTGAAAAATAATGATTGGAACTTGTATAAGACCTGATTGACTATCTATAAACCAAAGATGATGGCCGACAAGCTAACATGAGCTTTTGAGAAGCTTTACAAAATCGAGAATTGATCGAGTAAAACTCGGTGAATCTTTGAGTTTTGGTACAAATGATAAGCTTATGCGTGCTAGGTAAACAAGCTAGAAAATGAAAATGTAAACTTGGGACCTCTAGAAGGCTTGATTGGCTTTCCAAAACCAAATTTCACAAGTTTTGACCAACAATTGAGCTCTCTACAAGCCTATGAAAAAGAGCGGTTAACCTGAAATTCCTTAGTGCAGGCACTTTTGAAAATGGCACTTGAAATAAGCTAAAAGTTAAGCTAGTAAACAAGCTATTGAGAAAATACAAAATACACTAGGTTAGAGATGAGCAACTAGATTTTATATTCCAAAAGCTCAAGTCATGAAACTCAATATTAAGTCCTATATAAGTTATTCTAAATTATCTAAACCGCTAATAATCGAAAATTTGACTTTATTGAAAACTAAACAGTTGACTTTTGTGAGTTTTGAATCAATGCTACTCACTTGATTATGTTAAGTTGCTATAATAAGGATGTATAAAGCTAAAGTAACAAGTTATGAACTGCTAAGATGAGTTTCACTTTAAATCTCAACAGCTTATAAGGTAAGATGAGATTACAAGTGATTTTGACTTTTCACAAATGAGAACTAGTTTTCTTTGGTTATCCGAGATATTTAGACCTAGTGAGACCGATAACAACCAAGAACACAAGATCGCACAACCTTTAATATGTTGAAATGAGTAAAACCAAACAACCTTTATAATGATGATTTTGAGTTTTTCAAAGAGTAACCAAGATTCGCACCATGAACATGATTTTAAAGTTGATATTATCACTTATTAAGACCGAATAAGCACTAAACCATATCACTAACAACATAATATTGAGAAATTACAACTATGCAAAATTAACGTGAAAATAAAATTTTAATAACTTCGATTTAGAATAACAAACTACTGGTTTTAAAGCTTAATTAGACTTAATTATAACTAATGATCATGGAAACACAAAGATTAGAGCTTATAACTGCTTTTACAGTTAAATTCCAAATGGATAAAAAGGCTTACAAGTGGCTTCAATGCACAAGACCGAGATTTAGGCCAAGTAACAACTCCTATAGCTTACCAATAAGCACTACACCCAAGACCATCCATTATATATCCTGCTCCATCCTTTTTGAACCTTGTAACATGATTTTTAATTTTTAGCTATTTATTTGATATTTTTATGAATTTTTGATTTTTTGCTAATAAACTGATTTAAAGAGTATCTAAAAGCTTGTATAAGCTTTATATGGAGCTTATATGAGTTTCTCAGTCCAAATTAACAACTTCTAACATCATTTCAACATATTGAAATTTTTGAATAATAAGAAAAATGCAAAACTTGATATAAAGCTTGAAACTGAAATTGATTGCTTACAAAAGTTTTATCTCAACTTAAAACATAAATTACAAAGCTTGAAGTTTTTACAATCTGGAATTTTAAGATTAAGCTAAAACGACATTAACAAATAAAAATTACTCTAGATATCTAAACCACCGCACAATCCTTGATATTTATTGACCTCGACTTCACTTGTCGACCTCAAGATATCCCACCACATCTTGACCCTTGAAATTAGCCGAGATAATCATATTTGCCAAATGTCACTTTTGGCGCCATTTTTCAAAGGCGTGTTTTCGAATTAATGGCTTTTGGATTGGTGTAGAGGTGGAAGGAAGAGTGGAAAGGTGTTTTGGGTGAGTGGATTGGAAATCAAGTGGTAAATACCTGGTTTTGATGAAACGACTTTGGGAGAGACGGTCAACAAGGATCATGGTTTTTTTTGAATTTAAAATATGGGTAGGGTCATGTTTACGGATTGGATTGGGCTTATTAACAATAAAGGGTCCGTTTGGTTTAAGATAAACAACAAGGACCATATTTGCAATTTAGCCAAAGATGAAGGGCTGAACTTGAACCTTTTCCCAAGCTCATAAGGACTAAACACGCTAAGTGATAATAGAACAAGGACCATATTTGAAAATTTCCATTTTTGAAAATCCAAGGGCCTTTTATGTTAATTTTCAAACTCCAAGGACCAAAGTTGTAATTTTCTCCAAAGTTATTCATAAGGACCATTTTTGCCATTTATAAATAGAACAAGGTTAAAACTTGATAATTTTCATTTTTTAAATTAACCAAGGACTATTTTGACAATTTTCAAAGTTCGTGGACCAAAGTTGTCATTTGTGATTTTAAACTTTAAAGGGTTTATTTTGACAACTTTTGAATCTCAAGGACCTAAAATGATATTTTACAAGTTTTTGAATTACTGTGGACCGATTTGACAATTTTTCAAACTTGGGGACTAAACCGCCAATTATGCAAACTTGATACGTTTTCACCGATTTTGATGTTTTGCATTTAAAACATATAAAACACTTGTTTGTGATATTTTATCATTTTGATGTGTTTCGAGTGTTTCGGATGTTTTGGCATCTAATAAAGATAAAATGATGAGTATTTAGACACTCATCAATTTGTGATCTCTTATAGATTTAAATTGATTTTGAAAGCTTTTAAGGGAATTGTGACTTGATTATGAAAGTGTTTTAATCGATAAGGATCGGATTTTAAGACTTTAAACTCCATTGATAAAACATGCATGTATATCTTTTGAAAACAATTTAATGCCAAATAACTTTTAATTTAAATGAAATTATTCTCCCTCAATCAATGACATAGGTTGTTGATTGAGAGAGAGATTTTGACAAGTAAGTCCGATGATTATCAAAATGGAGATCGAGTTATTTTTCAAAGCATTTAGTTTTCAATAGATAAATGTTTATAGAATCGAGCATGGAATTTTGAAAACATGATAAACATGGCTCGTTTTTTCTTTTAAAACCAAGTTATTGCTCGAAAATGACAATAAACCATATCTCTTTCTCCCAAAAATATTTTTGATTTTTGATTTTTGATTTTTTTTTTTTTTTTTAATAACATTCGAACAAACATCTAAAGTCCCGTGTCATTCTTTGAATGACAAAGACAAAGACCGTAGATATTATCGAACCGAGAAAACATGACAAAATGACAATATTTTTGAAGATTTTTCAATTTTTCGATTTTTATGGATTTTGAAAGTTTTATATTTTTCTATTTGATTTTGAAGGTTTTATAATTTTGTATTTTGTTTTTCCAATAGATATATATACAAGAGATAGACGAAGATAGACCTTTACTCCTCGCCTTCCTCCGAAGACGTTTGAGTGTTTTCGTTGAAGGCTTTTCAAGCCAAGACGTGGAAGAATAAACTCAAACGTTCTCTGGAAGAGCTTTGGTGAAGATGTCACTAATTGATATTCGGACCTCACAAAATATAGTTCCACCACACCTTTTTCTACTTGTTCCCTAATGAAATGATGTCGAATGTCGATATGCTTTGCTCTTGAGTGTTGAACGTTGTTGCATGAGAGAGCAATAGCACTTTTATTGTCACAAGATGAGGGATTTTGTTGAATTCATAGCCATAGTCGATAATTGAGATCTCATCCATAAGATTTGAGCACAACAAGATGACATGGCTATGTATTCACTCTGTAGAGGAAATAGAGGTACTCATTTGCTTCTTTGAAGACCACCACAAGCTTATCACCCAAAAACCGAGCACCTCCCGACGTACTTGACGTGTATCTTGACAACTCGCATGATCAAGATCTGATAGGTCGTTAGTGACATACCGGTGTCCTTGGCACCATAGTCCCATATTGATGGTTCTTGGAGATACCGAAGACCCGCTTAACGCTTCAAGGTGCTTTTAGTAGGCTTAGCTCGGTATCTAGCACACATGCAAACAAATAACAAGATGTCTCGTCTACTAGCGTTGAGATACATCGGGATCCAATCATACTCCGATATTTCGCTTGATCAATCATGATCCCCGAGAGGTCCTCATCTAGTTTGGTTCGTCAATCATGGGGTGTCAACAGGTCACTTGAATCAAATCCAAATTTCTTTAAAATCTCATTGTATATTTAGATTGATTTATGAAAATGCCTCCGGACTTTGAGAAATTTGTAATCCCAAGAAAATGACATTTGTCCCATCATTGACATTTGAAACTTTGAACTCATTTCATTTGAAAACGATCACATTCCATTGGGTCACCGAGGCAAAAATAATATCATCAACATAAATTTGAACATGAATCAAATGTTTGCTCGACTTCCGGTGAACAATGTAGGATCAATCGCTCCTTTGATGAATCCGGTTGATAGAAGAAACTTTGATGTTGTATCATACCATGCCCTTGGAGCTTGCTTTTAAACCGTAAAGAGCCTTCTTCAAACGATAAACGTGAGTAGGATGCTCTTGATTCACAAATCCTTCAGTTGGCCGACGAGACGACTTCTTTAAGATCTCCGCTTAGAAATGCCGCCTTTACATCCATCCGATAAACTACCATGTTCTTACTAGCAAAGATTAGCCGTAAAGATTTCGATTGCCTCGATTCGAGCAAGCTGAGCAAAAGATTCTTCAAAGTCTATACCTCCTCTTGACGATATCCTTTAGCAACTAATCGAGTCTTGTTCTTCAACACATCACCATGCTCATCAAGTTTTACTTTGAAGATCCATTTTAGAGCTATAATCATAGCACGCCTGAGCAGTACTAACTCCCATACATCAAGACGATCAAACTCATGAATTTCATCTTGCATAGCATTGAACCACTGCCTTCATTCATGGCGGTTTTAACATCTTTGGTTCGACCTTAGATAGTACGGAGTTGAAGAAACACCATAAGGCATCGGTTGCAAGTTGTTTCCGGTTGATACAGTGACGAGAGGATTACCAATGATGTTGTCTAATGGATGATCGTGAGTCCATTTTCCGAGGTGTTCATGTGGCATTTGTTGAGGAACCGAGGTAGTCGAGTCGATGTCTCTCAAGAAGATGGTTCGATGATGATTCGTGAGTAGCAAATATGTTTTCAAATGGAGCATCTTCGAGAGTAGCAAAGGGATTAACTTCATCATTGATGCGTAAACATTTCCATGATGTACATTTGAAGAATGATGATTTGTTGATGAGATCAAGGATCGCAGCAGTGCTTCTTGGCTTAAAGATATTGAGATCAAGGATTGACTTCATTCATCGGAATATTAGCAACCTCATTGTAAGGATCAAGACCTCATTAGTAATTGAATCACATACCATCAAACATAGGATCAAACAATTTCTTTACATCATCTTCGATGGAGGTACATATGGAGTTTCTTGAGAGGAGTTTGGAACAAGGGATGAACCAATGGACTGTTTTGAAGTGCGGGTCTGAAGTCGGTGTCAGGAGCCATTTGACCACCACCATCAAACGTAACGTGAATTGTTTCCATGATATTTCGGGTTCTTTTGTTGTAGATTCGTATCCCTTTTGTTTGATGCATATCCTACAAATACTCCAATGTCGACTTTGGCCCTAAGTTTTCCTAAGTCTTGACCTCATTAGTTGGATAGCACAATGCACCAAACACACGAAGGAAAGATAGATTAGGTTTTCTTTGTGGACAAGTTCATATGGAGTTTTTCCATGAATAGTGTGAATCGTGAGCGATTTTGTGTGTAGCATGCGGTGGCAATTGCTTCACCCGTAGAAACATTGGAACCTTTGAGTAGATCAAAGATTGTTCTAGCGGCTTCAACAAGAGTACGATTTGCCTTCAACTACACCATTCGCTGAGGGGTTCGTGGAACACTTCTTTGATGGTCGACTCCAACGCTTTCATAGAATTCACTAAGTTGTTTGTTGACAAACCGGCCCATTGTCTGCTCGATAATTCGACGCTTTGTTTAGTCTAACTCGCAATGCTTGATGAGTTTGATGATGATATCGAGTTTCATCCTTTGTCCTTAAGAACTTGACCGGTGAATCTAGAATAATCATCAACCACAACTAACACATATTTCTTCCCAAAGATATTCTCGCACCTCATTGGTCCACATAAATCCATATGAATCATATGAAGAACTTCCGTGACGGAGTTAGTAGGTTTGGGTTTATGGGCATACTTCTTGCTTTTTCCCAATTGACATGTTGAACAAAGATGATCCTTTTCATACTTTAGTCTAGGTAAACCTACAACTAAGTCCTTTACGAAAGATCGCTGATGGTGCCAAGTTCAAGTGATTGAGACGACGATGCCATAACCATGACTTTGTTTTTGAAGCCTTAGATAACAAAGCATTGAGAGGCCCTCATCATGTCATCGATAGAGATGGTGTAAAGGTTTGAGCCACGAGTTCCTTTCAACAGTTCCTTACCATTAAGATCTCTAACAAAGCGGTATGTTTTCTCAAGGCTACTTCTAGATCGAATCACATAATTGACCAACAGAGAATGATTATGACCTAAACCTTCCACATAATACACTCTAGAGATGACACTATCACCAACAACATAATCTCCATAACCCATAATAGCACGAAATGATCATTGCCAAATCTAACGGTCCGATGAATTTGCTCACGAAGTTCATGAGTCATGACCGTCTCCAAATATATGCTTGGAACAAATGAGTCCGTGTACCACGTAATCGATTTGAACGATCCGCAGCTGAACACGCATAAGAATGGATAATCGATAATTGGGATCCCCATGCAAGAATGGGTTCCATTTGGTTAGTAATAATGTTTGGAACACCCACATCGAAATAGAAGCATTCATATCGAAAGTGAGGCAATGGAATCGATGTGAATAGATGCGATACTAGTGTCAGATAGCCTGCTCACGGTGTGATCACTTAAAGGAATAGTTCTACCAAGAGGCATCCATTTTCTAGTGGGCATTATCGATTAGTCTTAAGACCAACAGTGTCCAATAAAAGCCTATTTTATGAATGTTCTTCCCGGGTTTCCACCGCTTTCTAACTTTCTTACGTTTTGCCTTTTAGCCTTCCTAGCATGAACTTTAGCATTAACAATATTAATCGGACAATTAACATCATTGGGCGAACATTAACACCACATTCATGATTAGAAATGTAATTCAAGCAAACATCGTACAAGGTTTGCAAATAGTATCGAATTCAATTAATTACAAGACGCCTATGGCTAATACTAGAATCAACACGATTCGCTTTATTC
This sequence comes from Chrysanthemum lavandulifolium, assembly GCA_022545495.1. NCBI lineage: Eukaryota > Viridiplantae > Streptophyta > Magnoliopsida > Asterales > Asteraceae > Chrysanthemum > Chrysanthemum lavandulifolium. The sequence continues at coordinate 303,119,733 of CM040240.1, forward strand.
GATTCAAACATAAAGTTCCTAGATTGTTCTTCACTCTTTTCGGTGGACATTCTTAGCTCATGAGGTCCTATCATTCCTTGTATTGTCTTGAGACTTTGACCGCTCCCTTTAATGTCACCGATTACTCTGTAGAGGAATGGGAACATTAGTTTGGTTTACTACTCTTTGCACCACTGCTTAGATGTGCTAGGATCTGAACTACATGCGGTGCACTAAGGTTCACTTTCTTAAAACTAGAGGTACCGAGATTAGTACTCCTAGAAGGCATCTTTGAGTTCTCTCTTAGCATTGTGGATCTAGAATCCGAGCTACTCAAGGGTACACTACGGTTCACATTCAAAACATTGGGAATCGAGTGCATATCATATTTGGCCTTAGGCATCGAGCATGGAATCAAAGGGTTAACTCTCTCACCTAATGTCTTTGGGCATATTGTGATCAAGCATTCTAAGATTTCTTGAGATCGTTTGGCATATAAGCATGCATGTCCAAGTGCATTATCATGAGGTTTCTAGCTTATTCTCTTCAACAATCTCACGCAGACATTCTAGGCAATCCTTAAGGGATGAGAAGTATGTTTGAATGGCAAGTTTGTTGTTCCTTAGATGAGGAGGGACATATGTCACGGATAAAGCATATTTATTACAAGAGTGAACCTTTGATACAACATTCTCCCCATTGGTCATTGGCATTTTCCTTTTACCGACTCTTCGATTCTCAATTTCCTTTTGCAATGAAGCTATTTGTTCGTTGTTTTTGTTACGAGTGACTTTAATTGATTCAAATAACTCATTGAAATGACGTTTAACCTTTTCATTTTCTTCTAGAAAACTTTCGTTTTCCTTTTGTAAAGCATTTACTAGGTTTTGAAGATGAAACGTTTGAGAATTCGAGAATCTAAAGGAGGAGGCATTTGGGAGCTGTCATATTGTTCGTTTGACCCTTTAATTGAGAGATTTGGGCTTTCAACTTTACGATCGTGTTACACCGAGCTTGAATCGCTCATCTCGCTTGTTAATTTGAAAACTCGCATCAAACTCTAGAGCATCGAAGATGTCTTGATATTTGAAGTTTTGACATTTTCTTTGAGATGTTGATATTTTAGTTGTAGATTAAAATACTCAACTTCTAGTTTAGAAAATGTTTAACCAAATTGTCATGATCATCCAGTTCAATTTTCTCATTTAGTTTAGAATTAGTTTTTCAAGCTCAATGACACGATCATGGGAGACTTTCGGGTACAGAGATAGTTCATGAAATTTGGAAGCATTAATAGAGCAATTTGAAGCAATGAAAAGACATCTTGAGCAACACATTCAAGAATAAGATTCTCATTTAATGTATGCGTGTTCTTTCTCTCAATCTCATTATATTTCAAATTACTGCGCTCATAGTCACTAACTTCAACAACCATTGCATCAAATTCCTTTTCCATACCCTTAATATCGGTTTCTACCCCATTTTAAGACTCTCAAAGTGATCTTTTAGAAGTTTAAAGAAGGCATGACCTCGATTAAATAACATTCTTTCATTTGTTCAAAACCTCTTTCTCCTTCGTTATACCAGTGGGTGTGATCCTTTTCTTGCAAGTTTTCTCAAAATCAACAAATAGTTGAAATATAACGATTGGCTAATTAATGTCTTGCTTTTAGTGGCAATTGTTCTAGGAACAAGATGCATTGGAGTATTAGGAGGATACACAATCGCTCTAGGCATTTTCCAAAGGGAGGGTTTGTTTCAACAATATTTTCCGCTTCGCTTATCTAAATCCTTTTTCCGTAAGACTTGTTCGGGAGTCAACAAAGTCTCGAGGCTTAAACTTGTTCAATGAAATCCAGTTTTCCTTCTTGTAATCATGAGGAGAGATAATTATGTTTTCTCTTTGCATTTGGGATCATTTTGTTTCTTATTCATCTTTTCCTAGTGATTTCATTTGATTTCTTATCTTCCTCGGTGCACTCAACGCAACTAGGTTTCGCCAGGCTTAAGGATTTCATCACCATCATAAAGCACCTTATGAGCATTTCTAGCCTTTTAATTACCTCTCGGATTCGGTTCCTCAACAAGGGAATGCTATGCTTATCGCTAAGACTCGATGTTTGGTGACCATGTGAAGCGATCGAATGGTGTTTCCTTGTATGTACAACTTGTTTTCAAGTTTGTTTTTCAAAGTTTTGATTAGAAAATCTCTCAAGAGTTTTGATTCCTTTGCATTAAATTCTTGCTTAAGCATTTTCACATTTTCTTGAAGTTCTTGTTTTGTTTTAGTTGTTTTAGAAAGTTTTTCTTGCAAGGAATTTAATTCTTGTTTCAATACTTCTTCTCTAAACTTACTTTTTCTAATTATCGTACTCACTTGGACATCCATTTCCCGCTCACGAGTGGTCAACTCAAATTTTGCACGTTGTTCATAAATAGCAACACGTTCCTTATAGGCATTTAGTTCGTAAATTATGGAATCATCGAGGCACATGCGGTGTATTCATCAAAGACATAGTCATTGTTGATCGCAGAAGATGCATCACTTGGTACAACTTCACTTTCACTTTGTTTCACGTATTGATCGTATGGGACAATATTGTTATTACCCATATTTTCAATATTTGATTCAATAGTTTCATTGATTGTACTTTGTCATGCATCCGCTGCACATCAAGATCATCGTATAGTTTTAATACCTCCGAGATGAGTTTGTCCTTGGATGGGCCACTTGTGGTGAAGAAGAGATCTTGGGAGAAACCATTGGAGAGATGCTAGCCATAAAGATTGTGTGTGCGAGAGGTCCATCATCTACATCGTAGTCGTATGCATCACGGTCGGCGACTTGAAAGGCGCTCGATGATTGTGACCTATCTCCGAATAGTCGCTCATCCACATCTACATCATAGGTCTTGGCATTGCCTCAAAGAAGAAACAAAGCAATTCCTCTTCATCCAACGCCGCACCATTGTCCCGAGCTTGTGCAAGAACATCTTATCTCTCAAGTAATCGGCGATTCGTGGACGCTTTGGAGATGTGCGCCTTGCAAAGTGTCCTTCACCACCGGTTATAGCATTTGATCGGCTTAGCTTGACCTTGGTTACCATTCCTTCCTCGATTTCGATTGTTCACATAACCTCTACCAAAGACCACCCTTCCCCGATCATACTTGTCTTTCCGAGCTGGTTGCACCACGATCCTTCCATCTTTAACAAGAGCTTGATTGTGTGGGTTAGATGTCGCTCGAGGTTGTTGTTGGTTTGTGGGAGAGAATTCATGTTTTGCCGATCAAAAGAGCTAGTTGATTAATGAAGCTTCCCACGTGTGCATCAAAGACGCCTTGTTTGTACATAGGATCGTGAATGAGTTTGTGATTACCATTACCCAAGGGTATGACTTGTGAAGCTTTGGTTGTGATTCCGATGTTTGAGTAGAAGGCGTTGAATCATTAGACGAGCTTGTCTCTCCGGGTTAGTTTTGAACCGATTGAGAATCAATTTTTCAAACATAGCATGTCTCATTACGAAGGAGGAAGGCATAGAGTTGCTCATAGTTTGTGTTCTTCATCCTTTAGTAAGCTTCACAATGTAACAAACTTGTGCCATTCGGGATTCATGTTGTTCACAAATTTTGAATTCAACTCGAATGTTAGGCATAGTCATTCCGATGTTCCTCATGTCATTAACTAACTTATGAAATCTCACATAGTACTCATAGACATTCTCATCCGGTTTCATCTTGAAGTGCTCAAATTAGTCATAGGTTGGGATTCTCTGCCTTCCATGGTTAATTCGAAACGAGAGAAGCATCTTTACATTATCCCAAACCGCCTTTGCATCGTTGTTATGATTGATCGCCTTGTAGATGTCTTTAGGAAGACCTTGAAGAACAATGTTTGAAGCCACGATATCGCATCGAATCTCTTTTCTCCTTATCATCAAGCTCATCATACATCTTAGGTCCGTCCATTCCGTAAAGCAGAGTACCATCTTCATTAGTATCTAGTATGTCTCTAGTCGTCTCAACTCGATATGGTCCTTCATCAATGGATTTGAGAATGTTGACACCATTTTCCTTTCCAAGGCAATACAATCTTATTCGTTGAGCCCAAGAATCGTAGTCGGCCATCAAGCATGGGTGGGCGAGTATCCGAGCCACCGCTTGAACATCCCTCAAAAGCGGTGGAGATGACGGTGAGGAACGTTGGTAGACATGTTAAGCAGTTGTACGGGATTTTATAACTCTATGATTAAACCGGAAATAGATTCTTTCACGGATTTTATCAATCAAGAGAAACCGTAAACACTCACTCAAGTCGCTAGAAGATAAAGCACTAAATCGCTAGAAGATAATGCACTAAGTCGCTAGAAGTTAATGCACTAAGTCGCTAACCTTAATTCGCTACACCCCTAAGTCGCTGGGCCCCAAGTCGCTAGACGTAAAAGCAAGTCGCTAGTAGTAACTCTTCTGCACCAAGTCGCTAGCCAAATTTTGGCGAAGAATTCGCTACACAAGTCGCTAGAGACACAAGTCGCTAAAGAGAAACTCGCACTGTGCCAAGTCGCTACCATAAGTCGCACCCGTAGTGGAGAGTCCACTACTTGTACTTTAACTCGCTAGATCTAACTCGCTAGTTCCAACTGTAAGTCGCTACAAAATGTGAAGCAAGTCGCTACCAAGAAAATATTCCGTGAGCTAAGTCGCTAGCTTGAAAAAACATATAAACATCACTTTTCAATCCAAAACAACCCAACCAAGATGATTCAAGCTTACCAAATGAAAACCTAAACACTTGTGATGATTCTAAACATAAAAGTACCAACAAAATTCAAACTTTAACACAAGAAATCACCCAAATGATGCAAAACCACTAAACTTTTTCAAACTCAAAACCACCTAAAACCACTATAAATCCAAAGATGTGCAAGATATGATCTAACCATGGCTCTTGATACCAATTGTAAGATATAACTTTTCACATGCACATCAAACCATAACACAAAGTAGCATATAGATGGAATTATAGAGAGAAAGTTAGAGGTTTAGGGAACTTAGTGAGAGAAAGTGAAAGATATTATTATGAGCTCCAACTCTCCTTGGAAGGTAGAGTATTTATAGTCTTACATAAATCGCCACACATCGGGTCATGGATCGGGCATACGGTGGGTAAAGACCCGTCCGTCCTCCACGGTGTTACTTAACTAAATACTACTTAACTTAAAAGAACTACGACTACGAGCTTTCTAACGATTACATATACTTGAGGTGACCGACTCTTTAATACCGGGAATTTCTAATTCCTAACAGGAACAAACACTCAAATCTCTCAACTATTCTAAGTGTCAATTTCGGGGTGATCACTCAATCGCACAGTCATAGCATGTATTCTATCATAAGCTTGGCGGTTAGACAAATCTCCACCACTAGAGTTAAGGGCTAAACAATTCTCGAAGGCAATATGGGTAGACACGACAAAGGTTAAGGGGTGACTCGTCATTACTAACATGTCACGGCGAAGTGGACAAAATCAACAAAAGGGTTTCACATGGGGGTCGAAAAGTCGAGGTGACTAATCGATAGACTCACAATGGTAGGCTGTTTGGGTGATAATCCTATAATATTGCCTTCTAAAACCGAAAAGTCCAAATACATCGAGCTAACTCAACATACCTCGTCTATGGTCTCGAAATGATGCAAAGGCCAAGTTCTAAAGTTAACAAGCTACCGACACACTCATAATTTGGTGGATTTGGGGTAAAATATTGGAAATGGATAAGGCTAATCTCACCATGTAATGTAAAGGGTTGTATGTGCTCGGCTAAGGTCTAATCTAGTTAGGTTCGGAAAAACATGTCAAAATTTTCAAAATGGCATAATTTTTCAAAATAAACTAGAAAATGAGGGCGAAATAAAGTTCAAGAGATAATTCTACCCCGTCCCCCCACTTGAATTGTACAAAGTCCCTTTGTACTAGGAATTAAAATAAAGGTGAAGAGAAAGGTAGAATTAGAGCGAGAACTTCCCAAATTTGCTCCAAAAGAAGAAGGCCCACGAGAAAGAACCGTGCCTTCGTTTAAGCGTCATGAACAAACTTTAATCCACGAAATCACAATACCGACAAGCATAATTCTAAAAGAAAAATGAAAACAAACCTAACTCACTTTCAGTAGGAATCACGGTTGCATTTAGCGAATGCAACAAGTTTTTAAACCACTTGGTGTCCCAGTGGACGAGTGAAGTCTTGTGAGGGTTTACAGAGAACATACCCACAAAGTTCATTTAACAACTAATACAAGGTCACCGTGTTTTAAAATGAAAGAATTAAAGATAGAGAGTTACGTCGTAACTCCTATGAGGAGTTACGCCAGAATGGCAAAACCAGTATGAGTTGTGAAGCGAATAGTTACTGGCGTAACCATCGAGATGGAATTACGTCAGAATTGGTAATCGTCAAGAATTCGCTAAAATGTTGGTTCTGGCGTAATCACCAAGATGAGTTACTGTAGTAACTCGCTCGAATCAAGAATCGCAGTGATAATTACTTCTTTGTCTCCGCAAAACCGGTTGGAAAACACAAAACCCAACAGTAAAGGAAATAAAACAAAAGAAAGGGATAATTTGGGTTGTCTCCGAAAGAGCACTTTTCTTTATTAATGAGTCTTTGTTAGACTCGAGTCGCTGGGCTCTATGGGGCCTTTGAACATCCCGAATTCATCCACGCCTTTCATTAAGTTGCGCCTAACCCATCCGACATTTGTTGCGGTCGCAAATATTCTTTGGTTTCAATTTTTCGTATCTTGCAAAATTTTCTTCAGCCCCAAATTGTATCACAGAATTCAAATTTTTCGGCTATAATAGGAGGTGGCCTCTTAAATGGGATGCCAAGAAGCTTGCATCTTCGTTTCTCGTGTATTTCATCATCTGGGTCAATGAAACCGTCTTCGCCTTGCAACTCGAGATAATTGAAATCATTGTTGGAATCGGTATCTTCAAGTTGGTTGAGAATTTGTTTGCATTCTTCATTTTTTGCTTTAGACGAGCCTTTGGTGTCATCTTCTGGTTTTCATTAGGAGCTTCGTTGTTAGGTTGACTTTTACTCACACACCCTTCCCAAATTTTCTTTTTAGTCAACGCGTCAATTTTTCCGTATTTGATTTTGATCCAATCATAGAATCCGAGATCATCCGCCAAGGCGATTCGTTCTTCGAATCATTAGTCAAGTCCAAAGGAATTCGTCTTCCCAGCCTCTCTCAATGCCGCTTCCTCCATCACATTCATACTCAAAAGGGTTGCAGGAGGCCCAAACTTTTCCGTCGCCGGTTTTAATTTGTTCGCACCAATGATTCCGAACTCCTTCGTCATAGTCATCTTCGAAGGAATATCATCGAGGGCTTAATGGTTTTCCAGAAGAATGTGTTTTCATATTTGAGTTCCGTTACGAACGAGTTGAATTAATTATAGCGCCCCGAATCTTATTGAATACCAATCACCGAATGATAGATTTCCAAAATCAACGTCGTGTCTCCCAGTTATTCGATGCGGGCATATCCAAACTTCGCTCTTCATATTACCTCCCGCTGCAATAATCACGAAACGGATTGCACGTTAATGGCGTGAGTAATCTCATCTTCCATGATGAGTAATGGTTTCGTAAATGCTTAATGGGCGGCCCTTCCACCGTTAATTGAGAACTTGGCTAACCTTTCTTCGCCGTTTAGTGTGGTCCACTTGTATCCATCATCTTTTATCCTTTCTTTATCGACACCACCATCGCAGTTTTCGAGGATCATGAGACCCACAAGCTGTAGCATTCTCCATCGTCAATTGCAATGGCCTTACACCAATGACTTCTTCTTTTAGGGTTGTCGTCCTTGGTGCCCGTGTCTTTGCTTGAATCTGGGTTATGCCGTAACTCTGGAGTATGATTACGGCGTAACTCACTTTCGCCATCAGTATCCGACTCATCAGAGTACTTGTTGTTATCAGAGAACACAGCCTTACATATAGTGGAATTGCTCTTTTGTTCTTCGTTTCTCCTTTGAACCTCGTCGCCAAGCTTTACAATTAGATTTTCCAAGTTTTTAAGTGATGTTTCATGGGACGAGAGGCTTTTGTTTGCATTATCTTAGAAATTCTTAAGCCATTCTTCTTGTTCCTTTTGCCTCTTGGTAGTGTCCACAAGGTACTTGTTAATAATTCCTTCCAGGATAGCTCTTCTCTCATTACGCTCATAATACGGTAGGGTCCTCCACGAAACCCATTACGATTATCCACAGAGAAAGGCCTATTCTCTCCATATTTAGCTTCCTCGATCGTATCTTCCTTGTCGACTTTAGGATGCTTTTAGTCAAATGTCCCCACTACGCTTTTCTGACCGACTTGGATGGCATGAGCAGCTTTTGATTTTCAAAGATATCCCTACCGAGATTTTCAAGTTTACTAGCTATTCGCAATTCCGCCAAAACTTCCACCTTTGTTTCTTTTGCTTCCACGTCGTGCCATTTTTAGAGTGGTCCGCCATTTTTTGAATGGCTTCAATTGCGATAGTAGGAGTCATGTTCGGATAGGCCCTTGATAGTCCAAAGAATGTCTTGTAGTTACATTTATTCCTTTGTAGAAAATATTGACCTTCTTTGGTTATTTAGATCATTGGTAGGACACTTACAAAGAAGATCGTTGTATCTCGTCCCGGTGCTTGATACGAGTTTCGTCGCCTTCTTGTTTGAAATTATGGATCTCCAAAAGTTGATTAGAAATCTTAGATGGCGGGCAATATCTTTGAATAAAGTGTTTCTTTAGTAGCGTCCAAGTATTTCTCGCCCGTGGCAATCTTCGATCCATCTTCCATTTGCCAAGAAGAGTCATTGGGAATACCCTAGCATGACAAAGATCATGAGACACGCCGGAATGTTGAAAAGGCTAGCGATGTATAGGTCATTTTCAACGTGCTCATATGCGTCTTCGTCCTGTTTCACGAAAAAGGGTTAGCCAAGCTCCCTCATAAATTGGTCTTTAATCTCAAACGAACATCCGCTCCGATTGCCGGTCTTACGAGACACGACCCTTGATCCGCTCTAGTCAACGCCAAGTATTCCTCAAGAGTGAGGTCATCGATGTTAACAACTTCCATGGTACCAAAACTTGAAATATGATCGTGAGAGAAGTTTAAAATGAAATGAAAGACTTAATATTAATCCTAATATAATCACCCGTGCGCCAAAAACTTGATGCGAGTTTCTTGACTGTGTCTTAATATTTATAGTGTCTCGCTATACCTATGGTTCACCCTAATGCACTAACGGCAGCAGACCGGTCGTGTGTAGTGTAGTAAATGGTAAAGCCGAGGTCGTCCCAAGAGCTATGTGTGTTGGATTATTACTAAGTCTAATTGTCACAGAATAATAATGGTTTCGATAGGGATTTAATTAATTAAACTACTAATGCAGAATATAAAATAAAAGCAGATAAATGGTAAAGGGAAATCAATAGAGGAATAGTGGTGCTAACCCAGTCAATCCTCCTAGCTAGTTATGTCTACGTCTACCTACTTCCAATTACTTCAGGTGGGGTCAAATTCGAGAGGACAACATTTGGTCAATTCGCCCTAACCTATCAAAGAAAGATGCCACCACATGAGATATCAAAGACCGTCATAAGTCTGTTGTTCCCGGTCCCTAAGCCGAGTCATTAAGTACCGCTACATACTAGATTCTAAATAGTGAGTGCCTACCGTTAGGAACTTAGACACTACACCCCCAATTCTTAAGTTCATCCAAACGATAGTGATCGGTTGGTCAAATCGCACAAGTAGAAAGGGTCGTCGGTTGGTCATATCTTACCATTCCGCCTCGGTCCCGCTTACATAGGTCAGTTGGTCATATCTCCTAGGCAATTGGCCTCTATCGCCATTCAAAACTACCGAACCAAGGGTGACTACCAAAGAACTATGCATGCATACACTTAGAAATAATTGTACGGAAGTAAAGGTAAACGCAAACAAAACAATTAAGGAATCATAACTAGGCTAGCACCAAGGGTGCTTAGCCATCATATTAATCATGCAAATCAATTCAATATTCAAAGGTACGAAATACATGAATTGAAAGTAAAATAAATAATAAATGCTAAAGCTTATCGTAATGGAGTGACTTCTACTTTGGAAGCACTCAGTATGCTCCCTAGACACGCTTGGGATTTTTCCCACATTCTCAGTGTTGTGTGTAGAATGGGATGCTTTGAAATCTTCGAATTGTGGGGTATTTATAGGCCGTGTATGGGTTAAGGCGTAACCAATGAGGAGTTACGCCAGAACCTTCTATTTCTTCGTAAATGCACTAGATGCGCTAGTTACAGTAACCTTATAAGTGGTTACGCAGTAGTCTTCAATAAACTCGGTACGTCGTAAGTGATGCAAGAGTTACTGCGTAAGTATCGGGCGTGGAACCTCTTTTGACCTAATGGAGTTACGTCGTAACCTTTGGGAAGAGTTACGTAACCTCTCGATAAGTTGGACTTCGGGTCACATGATAGTTACGGCGAATGTGAGAGACGAGTTACGCCGTAACTTCTTCAAAATAGGCATCGTGATAAATCTTTAGTAATGTTTCCATTTCCGCGTTTCTAGCTTCAATGCTCATAATTTACCCGAAAGTGGAAAACAAGCGTAAATCCATATAAATGATATAAATAACGAGCATTATCGGGGGAAATTGACACTTAATATTCAGGACTATTTGATGTTATCGTAAATGAAAGTTTTTGTGTTCTTGAGTCTTTTTTAAAAGAGGAAATGGAAAGGAAAATCTTCCTCCCACTTTTGGGAGGAAACGGAACTATATAAAGACTAATATACCCTTTTTAAAACATTTGACATTAATAATTAAAGGGTATATATGTAATTTGACCAAGTTATTTTCCTTTTCCTCTTACTCAAAAACATGATTATGATTACTTTCATTTAACAACCACTTACTTTCTTTTTCCCTTTCTTTTCCCTTTCCTATTCTTTTCCATTTCCCTTCCTTAAAAACTCAAGAACTGAGCGTTATAGTATATCGAGATAGCTTGACTATAATTTTTGTAACCAATTAGCTACAATCTTTCATAAAAATACACAAGCAATAAATCAGCGATAAAAAAAAAATCGTACCACAAAAAGAATCCGACGTTTATAGCACAAAATTGAAAGTAATTTGCTTTATAAAAAATCCCATCATTAATAATGTAACCAAACACCCCCTTAACCCTTCTGACCCAAACAACTTTGACACAAAATCAAACCCATTTTTTACAACCGATTTCAATCCACAGAGCTGACAACAAGAATGGCGGACGATGAAGAAAGAAGGGTTCTTGAAGAACAACTTGAGCTTCAATTACAAGAACAAAAAGAATCAATCGTTGCCCTTGATGAAGCCTTAGCTTCTGACCCTCATAATCAAGAAATCCTTGAGGTATCATTATTACACACAATACCCATGTTTTTTAAGGTTGTTTTATTATGTTTTCATATGTTTTTTAGTGTGGGTTTTAGTGTTTAGTTTTGTGTTTTACCTGGTTTGAGTCTGTGCGGCGGGTCGAAAACTATGGTTAAAAAAAGGAAAAAAGTATTTAATTTTGTTATGGTTCTTTGTGATATGTTGTGTCAACAAGTTGGAAAGTTGAGCTTTTGACGTGGCAAGATGTGAGGCTTTGAGAAGAAAGCGATGTGATTGTAGATGCTAGTATCAAGGACTTAGCTCTTTGTGTATAGTTAAAAGTGAGAGAGATGGACGCGAGTTCATATTTCGATGTAGAGTCACGGTTGTCTTTGTTAAAATTGCAAATGTGGAGGTTTTTAAAGATGTACGAGAAAGTGGGCAACAGATGGATGGGCCTATGTGATTGTGATGACTTAAAAAACTGTATTACACTGGGGAAAACACCAGAGGAATGAAACTATCGGCCATGTTTGTATGCTATGCTAAATAATTACGTACATTTTTGCCAGGGCCGGCTTTAGGGGAGTGCAAGAGGTGCGATTGCACAGGGCCACCGCTTGTCGAGGGTCACCAAATTTCATGCACTTCTATTATATATATGAACACAATATGAGACTCGAGCTTAATTAATTCATGTACTACTTATACATATGTATATTATGTGTGTGTTTGAGGGCCTCTTTGTGGTAATGGCACGGGGCCACTGAAATCCACGAGACGACCCAGATTTTTGCATACACTCATTTTAAAGTAGTGTAAATCGAATGAACCTTTACTCATAGTCTATTCACCTTTGTTGTGACTTTCACGTCTACTTCAAGTTAATTGAGACAACATTGAATGAGTGTAATACTTAGGCTTTAGCTTTGTTTCTTTGATTTGTCGTCCACATTGTTATGAACTTTTTGAAGTCATCACATCTCCAAGTATGCCTGTGCATTTCTTGCCTAGTTTATAGAACACCTTTAAAACCTCTAGATCTATGTTGAACTTTTCACCAATTGTGATTTTTATCACAACAGCAGCATCCTTAATCACATTTCCTTATTCTTGAAGTGCCACTTCTTGGCCGATCCGGGAGATTGAGTGTTTTCGGTTGGTGAATGGTGATACAGTTCATACAGAGAGCATTCACGCATTTACAGTCTGAAATAAATTGAAAGTTTAGTCATAATGATTTTCATAAAAGCTTTAACAAAAACATTATGTTGTTTCATCACTATCAATTATGCTAATGGTTTATATCTTAGTTTTAGACTTTAAGCCCTATGTTGGTTTCTTCTGCACTTAATTTATTTTGCTTATTCGAGTTTAAACACATTTCATCATTCACAATTTGTTGTCATGGTCGTGATTGCCATAGCGGAAGCGCCTCCTTCTCCGGGTTTTCCACAGGGAAGGGTAGGATCTGTCTACATTTTACCTCCCCCATACCTCGCCCAGGCGGGATTGGGTATGTTGTTGTTGTTGTTGTTGTTGTCGTGATTGCCATACATTTACATTCTAAAATCACAAGTTTGTTAAACTTCTCCGTTTGTCTACGAGTATACTTAAATTTGAGAATGTGCCATGTAGAGTTCTTCTTTGTTAATACTTCTTATGAGTTACCAACGCCTTAACGTAAAGTCATGAGCAATTTCAACTTGTATCATATCAAAATTGTATGAGTTTGCCTGCTTCCAGGATATATTGTTAGTCACACACTCACACTAGTGTTCCTTTTTTCTTGTGTCTCTAGTTGGTCAATTCACTCTCTATAAACTCACATATTATAATAAAAATGTGTTTTCAAGAAAATTTGAATGCAATTTTCCTTGGAATTTACAAATTGTATCTCTTTGATAAGGTCCATGCAGAGCTTGTTCAAGCTATTAAAGATGCAGAAGAGGGACTCTTTATTCTAAAACGGGCTAGGTTATTGCAAGAAGTTGATATTTCCCTACAGCTGGCGAAAGACAATGCTAATGGAGTTACTCAAGAGCCTCTTGGTTCTAAAGATATCAAAGTCGAACCGTCGAATGAAACTAAGGACGTGGATCAAGATTCTGTAGATCCCAAAGAAACAGAACTAGAATCATTGGAGGAATTTTCTGTTGGATCAAAATGTAGATTTCGCCACTCAGATGGACGATGGTATGATGGATTGATTGTTGCAATGGAAGATTCTAATAGAGCTAACGTTTCTTTCCTTCATCCGACATCAGAGAATCAATTGGTATGTTGTTAGATTAGTGATTATAAAACTACTTGTTGTCTTTATATTAGTACATAGGTTTAATGTTATAAATTTTGCGTGCCATGTTTCTTTAATAACTAAAAGAATGGCTATATGTTTACCCTGGATAACCAATTAATGCTACACCAACTAAATGCAGATTTGTAAATTCTTCCAACAAGAACGGTGTCGATTTGGTACAAAGTGTCGATCGTCACATGGTACATAAATTTCATATGTATTGAGATGGCGGGTGGGGATTGCTTATTTAAGTGCTTATCTGCTAAAAAGTAAGCAGATAAGCAGTTTGAAGTGTTTTGGGAAAACTGAATATCTGTTTATTGTAGTTAAAATAAGTAGGGGTGTAAACAAGCTGAGTCAAGCCGAGTACTGCCAAGCTCGAGCTCGACTCGAATACTAAAACTCGAGCTCGACTCGTCATATAAAACTCGAGCTCGAAACTTGACTCGAGCTCGATTATTTTCACATTTCATGCTCAAACTCGATGAATATTCGGCATATCAAGCTCGGCTCGACTCGATTTGTATGAAAATTAAGTAAATTTATGTATATATAAGGGTAAAAGTGTAATTTAATCAAAGCTCGATAATGCTTGCGAGCTTTACGAGCCGAGTATCTGGAGCTCGAACTCGACTCGAAAATATACTCGAGTAGCTCGAAATCGAGCTCGACTTGTTTAAATCGAGTCGATTTCTAGTAGTTTGCGAGTCGATCTCGAATAACTTGCGAGTTGTCTCGTCTCGTTTACACCCCTAAAAGTAAGTACTAAAATTAAGGGAAGTTGGTAACTCATTTCTTAAGCAGATAAGCAGTTTGAAATAGGCAATTCCAACGCCCTGCCCCCTGAATATATTATTTTAATTTCTAATATAATCTCCTGTCTTAGAATAATTAAATTTTAATCTATTTGGTTCATTTTTAAACAGGCATTGATCTACCTCTATCATCACTAAGAAAATATACTCCCACGACATGGGATCATTCAATGGTGGGGTCCAATGTTTGGGCTACTTCCGACACTAGAACTGGACTTTGGCGCGAAGCTGAACTCGAGTCATGGGATGATGAACTCGGATCAGGCCGAGTTGTCTTCCGAGACGATGGTAGCTCAACAAGTGTTAGAAACGAGTCTATATCTTTATCTGAATATGCCCAAATGAGTGATGAAGATGACAGCTATTCATATTCAGAATCAGATCAAGACGATCTTTCTGAAAATGAAATTGAAGACGGATCTCAAGGTATAGGGCTAGGATTTCGTGATAGCTCAAATCTTCAAAGAGGCATACAAACTGAAACCGCCATTTTTGCAAAATGGGAAAATCACACGCGGGGTATTGCTTCTAAGATGATGGCCAACATGGGTTTTCGTGAAGGAATGGGTTTAGGTGTAAAAGGTCAAGGAATCGTGGACCCTATTTCGGTCAAAGTGTTACCTCCAAAACAATCTCTTGAGCTCGCCCTAGAATCAAGTGAGAATAAAAGTAATCCAGATAAAAAACGAAGCAGAGGTGGGAAAAGAAAACGTGATAAAAAATTTGCAGCAGCACGAGCTGCTGCAAAAGAACGAGAGGAACCAACTACTGATATTTTTAGTCTCATAAACACACAGTTAGCAAAGCATGATGAACCTTTGAAACATGGGCCAGTTAAGAAACAACAAAAGAAAGATTTAAAGGAGGGGAAGAACGGTGAGAGACGTGCTTTGGTTGCTTTTGATGATGAGGTAAAAGAGTTGCGGGCGAGGGTTGTGAAATTGGAAGAAATGGCAGCACGGAACAAGAAAGAGAAGGTGGTCTATGAAGCAGCGCTTAGGAAGTTAAGTGAGACCAGGAAAATTTTGGCGGATGTTGAAGCTGCTCATGCATCGGCCTCTAATGCGGTTGCTAGTAAAGAAAAGGAGAAAAGATGGCTGAAGTTTTGATGGGCATATGTAATTTGAATCTGTTATAAATATCAACATTATTCAATCACATTTTTTTCCCACAAAACAGTTATTGACTAATTGCTAGATTTGTTTGTGGTTTAGGAAGTAAAGTAATGCCAAAACTCTAGTAATATTATCGTTTAGCGATGTCATTAATCTATGTTAATGTTTTTTCTTAAATTTGAAGTATGATAATTATATGACTTATGTTGTTTATGTTTGTCTTTGTTTACGAAATGGACGCTTTTGATCTTAAATTAATCAATAGATTATCTGGTGTAAAAATCTAATTTGCTGGCATTTTAGGTTGATCGGGTTGGATCAGTGGTTACACTCTTGTCGAGGTTCGAGCCTCACCCGTGGTAGGAGGTCCTTTTCTACGCTGGTAGAACCAGGAAGCAACGATTCTAACTTGGGTAGGGGTAAAGCTATCTACGTCTCAACCTCTCCCATACATCGTGGAAGACGGTATTGGGACCCATAACCCGTGGAAGACGGTATTGGGAGTTACTTTTTTTTTAGGTTCTTTTGATGGCTAACTGTTGATTAGAGCATGAGGTTTCAAGGCCATATTTAAGAACAGACAACCCGATCAAATAATGGAATATGCATCAGCATAAGGTCAGTTCTATGAACTTCATACTTTCAGGTTTCTGTATACTCCGTATTGTGTACAATTTCATCTGAAGAAAAGAGCTCTGTTACAACTAGAAGGAATTGTGGAGGTAAATTTGTTACAGTCTGTTAAATGAAGTAGACCCTTTTTTGGGGAACAAAGAAGCATATGTAATAGACTCTTCTTTTCTGGGACGAATGGAGTAAATTAGTTGCAAGTGTTCCGTCATCCTTTGTACAGTTATATATTACCCTGCAACTCCAAGTTACTTGCCTTTTCTATTAACTGTTTAAAATCAATGCCTTTAGTGATATATGTTGTTCGTTATATGTGATTGTCATTTTGTCAATGATGCATCTTTGAAATTGTAAGCCACGCCAACATCAAGAGCTGAACCAGATCTTAACAAGTTGTTTAGCCGTATTACTACGGGTTATTCTGACTTCTTAGTTCGTTTATGCTCATTACCTTTCGTTTATGCCATATGTCTTGAGAAAGAATAGTATCTATTTCTGAAAATAACATAATACTATGTATCATTTCTGAAAGACAAACAGGTAAGTCCAGATCCTTTTTTTTTTTTTTCCTCGAAAAGCAAAATATCTGGAAAACAAAAGCATAATGGGAGAATATTTGGTTAATAATGCAAGAATAAAACAGATATATTTTTCTGACCCTACTTGGATAATGTTATCCCCTGGGCCATTTTCTTAAAATGTTTGGTTTTCCTACAATGCATAAATGCCAAAAATAAAAACAAAAAATGCAATTTAAAGTCGACATTCATTTTACGCCATGTACTTTCTAATGCAGGACCGCGAAAAACTCAGTTTTTCGCCCAACACTGATTTTAACTTAAAATGTACTAAACTACTAAAGGAAAGCTGTTATAGCCGGTTCGGCTGATAGACAAGTTTAGAATACTATGTTGTTTGGCATTAACTTGATATGACTTTGGTCTAACATAAAGTTGGCATATAACACCATCGTGTGTGTTTAGCTTTTCCAACAACACGAATATAGATAGCAGAGGTATTAATGTTGACGAAAGCACTTCTTTCGAGCCAAATACTAGAAAACGAGTTGTCGTTTGCATGTGAAGGAGTCGTTATTCGGATGACGTTCACCATGTTGTGTGTAGTGTATGGTTACTAAACTTGTTTTTCAGCTGTGGACTTATAGTTCCCACATGTATAATAATCCAAGTACTATGTCTATTCAAAACTATACAATCGCATTCAAGACATTTGTTTTTGGAATTCGTCAAGAAGCACTTGTGTGGTCTCTATTTAGTCATTAATGGAGGCCTAGAGATCCAAATATGGACAACACTTCATATTTCGTAAATTAATATGTTTATTATTCAAATACTTTCTATGAGCTCGTGCGTGGCACCTGATATAGATGAATAAAGGCGGACCGCTTGAACGGGACTTATTCTCTTAATATAATAAGCAAATGCGGGGCGGTTTATCTGAACCCCTATATCATTACACGACGCGTTGGGCGGTTGTCTTGTGTTAGATTGATATTATCTTACATCGTATGATTTATACGGTTAACATAGAGGTCCTTATAGTACAGTATATGTTAATGTCATTAATTTAAGTAATGGCATATGATGTGCCAACGCGGTTCTTAATCTTCCTGGATAGATCTAATTAAAGACTAAAACTATTAAGATTAAATGCAAAAGTGAATATATTAAGAGAAACCAAAATTGGATAAGTGATGCTGAATAACACTCGACTTCTTAGCTAGTTTAAACATGAGTTGAGAGTGCCTAAACATGCATTTGAGTAACCTACGCTCATGCATATTTAGCTATAAAGTTAGGAGTTAATTACATAAATGGTCATTATGGTTTTACGGGTTTAGTCACTGTACTTTTTTTTCGCCGAGTCTTGTCATTGTGGTTTTATTTTACTACGGATCCAGATCTGCCGTTAACTTGGTTAATTTGGTTGTTAACACAAGGACATAATAGTCTTTACATATTTAGTTATAAAGATCATTATGTCCTTGAGTTAACAACCAAATTAACGAAGTTAACAGCGGATGAACTGGATCCGTAATGAGATAAAACCACAGTAACATCACTCGGGAAAAAAAAAGTACAGTGACTAAACTCGTAAAACCCTCCAAATCATGGTGATCATTTATGTAATTAACACTAAAGATAGACATACTATTAGGCTAAGTGTAATGTTGGCCACCAAAAGACCAACAACAACACTTTCACATCAGCTTTCTGTCTAATGAAAATTTTCATAATCAACTTAGTTTAATAAGAAGACCGTAGACACCACTCAAATATACCCCACTTATATAAATTATATCACTCACACAAGTCTTCAATGAATTAGTCGATAATGCGACGACTTGTGTTTTTTTAGGTTGAGGATGCGTCTCAAAATGGGTGAAGTAATGTATGGGACTAGTCTCAAATTAACAGTCGGCCGAGAGAGAGACTAGCCATTTACACATGACATGGTCTTATATCTCTCAATCATTTCTTAAACCACCCGTAATGCTGACCAGGTACACATGTGGTGGGCCAGTTAATGCGTCGACAACCATTACACCCAAGTGGTCCAACATGCTAACTAAATTTTAAAGATGGTTTAGTCGCTTTTTTGACCGAATGCATTTTGATTATTTTGTGTGTGTGTAATTATGTGAGTGCATGTTACGAGTATGTTTGTATTTAAGTGTAATATGTTTGATGAGTTTTGTGATTGTCAGTATAAAAGTTTGATAATAAGAATGAATACCGACAAGTGTAATATGTTTGATGAGTTTTGTGATTGTCACTATAAAAGTTTGATAATAAGAATGAATACTGATGTGACGATATTAAATTTAGTCATCAATACATGTCTACATTATATATTATCATATATACTAAAATCCGTTGAACAGTGTTTGCAAAGACGTTAATTCTTAAGTTTCACAACTATGAAAATAGTCACGAGGTTTAAGTGTCGTTCTGAAGTAAGTCATATGGCGTTAGTTGTTATCTATAAAGATTTGGAAAAAATAGTCGCAAGGTTTAAGTGGCGTTCTGAAGTAAGTCTTGTAGAATTAATCGCTATCTATAGCAACTTGGCAAAATTAGTCCTAAGGTTTAAGTATCGTTCTGAAGTAAGTCGCTGAAGCCGTCCAATTTGCGTCGCGCGGGTTTCACACTCGTATATCTTAAAGATGGGAGTATATTTTACCCAAAGTGCTATGCATTAATTGCTAACTATATCCAAATGGCAAAAATAGTCCCTAAGGTTTAGTTACAGATTCTGAGTTTAAGTCCTTTGTAAGTTTCTAGCATTAATTCTTGTCTATAGAACTGACAAAAATAGTCCTTGGGTTTAAGTGTCCTTGCAAACTAAGTCCTTTGTAGCATAATTGCTATCTATATCCAAATGGCAAAATAGTCATAAGGTTTAGTTATCGTTCTGTTAAGTCGCTGTAAGTTTTAAGATTAATTCTATCTATATGACTTTGATAAAAATAGTCGCCCAAGGTTTAAGTGTCGCAAACTAAGTCCTTTGTAGCATATAACGAAAATAGTCCTTAAGGTTTAGTATGTATAGTAATATAACGAAAATAGTCCCTAAGATATAATTGTCTTTGCAAACTAGGTCCTTCAAGGACTAATGATTACATAAAAATATAACGGGTTCTAACACTCCCATGACGTCGAGATCACCCGCTCGTTCTGGGTATGTTTAGCGTAGATTATGTAAGATTATTGAAACTAAGATTATTTTTTGAAAAATAAATTTCTTAAAAATAATCTTTGTTTAGCAGCAGAGCTTATAAGAGATTATTAAAAAATAATCTTGTGTCTACGAAAATAAAGGTTCTTACGTAATTTTATAAAAATAATCTCTTTTATAATCTTTTCAAAGAATGACCAAAGACCAAGATCGTCAAACAATGACCAAAGACCGTAGACAATCTATTTTTCAAACATCACTACATCTAGTTGTCGACTATTCTAATTTAATTTTTATTTGCACATTAAAAGCAGAGTAATAAACATCTTATCATTCCAAGTTGGTGACTTGTTTTTACCTTATCTATAGATTATCTGACTAGGATATTACTCCAACTGAATAATATTAGAACAAAACAATATTTTATGATAAAATGTCAACTCAATTCCACGTATTCATGACTAATATATACTTTTATCTCAATCCAATGGATTGTGACATTTCTTACAAATCTATATGATGGTTTGAAAATTTAAAATAAAGGTGAATAAAATAATACTATTTACTAATTTGATTGATGGCAAGTGGCAACATTTCTAGTGAGCAAACTTTGTTTTTGATTTCTTAGATGTTTTGTCAATAATAAAAATAACCTGTATGGTCAGGGAACGGAAACAGTTTCGGATTAATTCAATGAGCTTGCGTACATCTCAGTCAAAAAATTCGTCCTTTCTGAATAACCTGAACAGAAAAAATCATATTCATTTACCCGTTTTAAGTATTTCACATTTGCTTGTTTTTTTCCTATAAGTAATTAAACATAATGGTAAAATACATCAAATCAATCTTTGAGCTAACCAACTGGGCTAGCTCAGTTGGCCACCAAAAGTAATTTTGAGGAGGTTTATTCAAGGTTGGCAGGGACTACTTTCTGGGTAAGTACTGTAGAATCGAATAACTAACTTAGTACAATATTAACTCACCATTATTTTATGTTAAAAAATAAATAAATAAAAATTAAAAAATAAAATAAAAAACCCTTAAAACTTTGAGCTATACTAGGTGGATTTCAAAGCAGACACATATTGTATCATGCCAAATAAGAGCTCTAGGTGTCAAAAGCGAGGGTAAGTTAAGTCGTCGTCTTGGCACCGGTCACATCAAGATCTCGTTTTCCACAACTAACCACAACAAACCCTCCTCACTCATACAAACATCAACCTCTTCGTTTAGGTATAGCTCTGGCTTTATTTTTTTATTCAATTTTGAATAAACTAAATTCGTTTTATTAAAATAAAAATACAATTTATACTTAAAAAAAGTTATAAATTAAATAAAAAAACAAAAAACAAAAAGACAAAACTAATGTTCTTCTTGTTCCTTCTTCCCAAAACACACACACAAACACAAACCAGATTCACAACTTTATTATCCACTAAAAAAAATAACAAAACAAACTTTACCTCGCCTTCTTCCTCATGGCTTCTTCTTCCTCTTTGATTACACACACTAAACACACACTAACAAACACACACAACAATACAAACACACACTAATAACACAAATCAAATAACACAAATAAGCGGTATAATCCACTTTTGTCGAAATCCTTTTCGCCGTGCCCACGATTTCATTCTTAACGACGAGTTTCGTGAGACACGGTGTCACAACGAGGGTCGACGAGATGCTTGAGTGGACGACGAAGAAATAAAAACGAGCACATGCGGGTCTCTAAGGAGCATATTATATCAAGTTGTTAAGTATATGTATCTCTAAAATTTAGTAAAAGTTTGATCATTAGCCATCAAGTAATTACCTTAGAAATAAGTTGCAACAAAATCAATTTTTTAGACATTATACATTACATTATTTCCCATACAGTTTATTATCCCACTTTAACTTGGAGAATAATTTCGGTGTCACCCTTTAGACGCATAATTTAGTTGGTTTTAAAAGAAAATATTTATGCAGGTCATGTTCTTCAAAATGCCTAAACTTTATTCTGTAAAGACCACCGAATAAAAATTTTCATCCACATATTAACTTGAAGATGAGACGCATAAACCAATCAACGTTGCTGAATAATCACTATCTAAAACTTATAAAAACTAAATAAATAAATAAAATAATTTAAAACCATCAGTAACAGGAGACTCAAAACTGAATAACAACTTAATGTGTCTTAATTTAAAATTATGTATCGTCAAATGGATGTTTGTTTAGTCTTAAAAGCTAGCGTGACCTACAGAAAAATTTGGGAGATTAGAATTCTACAATTAAGTTAATCCTTTTATCTTAATTTTACGTATTTAACTTTTCACTTAACTTTATTTCAAATAAAAGGTATATGATAACTTTTACAATTCTGACACTTTATTATTGTCAAAACAAACAACTATTTATTAAATCTACAAACAAATAACATATATCTAGATAGACACTTTAATTTAACAGGACTTAATAAAAAAACTAAACAAACAGGCCCTGAGTCCTCCCTGTTAAGATCACCCCATGTGACGCGTTTTTAACCAAGAAAATGCAAGACTCAATTTTATGGACGACCGAGTCATGCAGTGTGTGCTTTTGTGTTTTGTGTGTGTATTTTGGTAGGATATATATGTGTAAGCAATGTTTTGAAACCGGTTGACCCGGTGGGTTAACCGGTTGGACGGTTCCGAAAAAACCGGGTTTTCAAAACGGGTCAACTGTCTCGACCATGCGGGTTTTGAGTGACGGGTCGGCAGAGTCTCGAAACCGGTAGGTTTGATTTTGTCATTTTTTTTAATTGAAAACCATAGACCGTGAGTGTTTAGTTTTACTTTTCACTTTTTATTTCAACCCAGTTCATTCAACCACCATTATAATAGCCTAGTGTCACTTACCATCAAATTTGGAAAGCGAGCCACCATTAGAATAATCGGATACTTTGATGAAGGTAATTTTGACTCCTTATTTTTCTATTTTCTATTAAGGTGCTATTTTTGTTTGATACAAGGATTGTATGCATAAATTAGAGACATCATTGTTTTTACTTGCATTTAAACTAGTAAATTCAAATTTGGTACATCAAGATTTACTTGATTTGTTGTTTCAATGAGGAAAATGGTTCTTTTCTTTTCGCGTAAAGTAGTGTTTGGATATTATATTTGGATGATGAGAAAAAGGATGTTTGGACGTGTGCGTAAAGCCAAGATTCTGTAGGGTTGAGCAGATTGACCCATGGCCGGTGATTAAGTAGATCGATCACAAACCGGGTTTCAAAACATTGTGTGTAAGTGGGTTATATTTTGATAGTGAAGTTAATTGTCTTATTATATTAAGTTAGTTATAAAGTTGAATATAAAGATAAAAAGTTAATGTGTCACTAAAATAACGATAATAAATACTGTTTGGGTCTCCGCGTTACACTTCCTATGGATTAGAAAACAACACCACCATATAACAAGGAACAAAAAAATCATTTAAAAGAATAAAGAATCTCATATAACGTGAAACTCTCATAACCCAAAACATATTTTCAACTTTCTTCTCTGTCTCTTGCCGCCCATTTTCCATAAAAATAAAATAAAAAACCAATCATACACTTCAATAATCCATCCATTAATGGACCTTTGATCATTCAACCATTAATCAATCATCAACAACTAGAACAACATTAACCAAAAATGGAGGATGATCATAGACAACTCCTAGGAAACAAGTATGAAAAAGGTAAGCTCATTGGCAAAGGAACATTTGCAAAGGTGTATCATGGTCGAGTTCTCGCTACGGGCGAAAGCGTAGCGATAAAAGTCATTAGCAAGGAGCAAGTGAAAGATCAAGGCATGGTGGAACAAATCCAGCGAGAAATATCCGCAACTCGACTAGTTAGACATCCTAATATAGTCGAGTTGCGTGAAGTTCTCGCCACCAGATCCAAAATCTATTATGTAATGGAATATGTATCTGGTGGCGAGTTGTTCGATAAAGTAAAAGGGAATAAAAAGTTAAAAGAAGACGTGGCACGCAAGTATTTTCAACAACTGATTTCGGCTGTTGATTTCTGTCATAGTCGCGGTGTGTCACACCGCGACATTAAGCCAGAGAATTTATTGCTTGATGGTAATGATGATTTGAAAATTACGGATTTTGGGTTTTCTGCTCTACCTGAGCAGAAAAGGCTAGATGGCTTGTTGCACACGCAGTGTGGTACCCCTGCTTACGTGGCACCTGAAGTGCTACGTAAAAAGGGGTACGATGGTGCTAAAGCTGATATTTGGTCATGTGGGGTTGTTTTGTATGTTTTGTTGGCTGGTTTTTTGCCTTTTCATGATGTGAATTTAATGAATTTGTATCGAAAAATATTTAAAGCGGAATATGAGTTTCCGCCGTGGTTTTCTCACGATACGCGGAAACTCATTTCCAAGATTTTGATGGCGGATCCTGAGCGCAGGATCTCCATCGAAGGAATTAAGCGAGTTCCGTGGTATAGGAAAGGAATGTCACGGCCGCATTCATTTCGCTTATTAAAAGATAAAGATAAAGATAAAAACAGATCATTGACAGATCTAAAAGCACTTGGATCAATGAAAAAGTCCACGTCATCGCCCTCGTTTTTTAACGCTTTTGAGCTTATTTCATCTATGTCATCTGGATTCGATCTATCGACTTTGTTTGAAATAAACCAGAAAAAGAAGGTCGCTTCGATATTTACTTCAAAATTCTCGGCTGCAACTATAGTGGAACGAATAGAACGCGCAGCGCATGAGTTAAGGTTTCATGTCGAGACCGAAGATGATTTCAAAATACGAATGGAAGGGACAGAAGAAGGGCGAAAAGGGGCCTTGGCAGTGACCGCAGAGGTGTTTGAGATGACTGCGGAAATGACAGTGGTCGAGTTTACAAAAGATTCGGGCGATACTTTAGAGTATGAAAAGTTTTGCGAAGAAGATGTTAGACCCGCGCTAAAAGATATTGTTTGGACATGGCAAGGGGATGACGGTTGTAGCTCAAATGGTGACGTATGTAGCTCGAACGGGGACGTTGAAGCTAATGGTAATGGTAATGGTAATGGTATCGGTTACTCTTGTTAATTGTTCTGTTAAAAGATTGTTTTGGCTTCTGCTAATTGATGATTTACAGTATGCTTATAACTTGTCGCAAGACGAAAAAAGGAATATTTGTATGCCTTTTGAAACGTTAGTTGATGTGATATAGATTTGAAGCTTAAAACGTTATGAAGTTTGTTTTGTTAGTGTTAAGTTAAAGGTCTATTTGTAGTTTGTACGTGTGTGTTTTGAGGTATGTTTAGAATTTCGTAGGCGCGGGAAAGTGTTGAAATTAGTCCAAAATGAGTATCTGAAACTAAGTATGTTGAATTATTGAAGTCAGTTAGTCACCAGGAGATGACGAAAAAGATCTCAAACCATCGAGGAAACTGAATCTCGGACATACATTTTCTTACCGAAAAACGAATGTTAATCTGCACCGGAAATTAAAATGGTATTGAATGAGTTCATGACTAGAGATTGTATACTGTTAGTTCGATCAGTCAACTTTTTGTTACTTAATATGGTAAAAACTTTGTTACGAATCTTGTTTGGCCCGAATAACTCTAAAGTGGCTACGCTAATCTCTCTGAGTGAGAGACATATACTCGGGTTGAGTTTGTGCAGCGGTGAGCTCAAATCCCGTGAATTAGTAACCGTTGCGTTTGGTTAGAGTGTGGCATGAGATCAAACTCAATTTAGAAGTTGGCTGTTGCCAGCTCTGGAGTAATAAAAAAAGAAGAAAGGGTCAAAGAATATATATCATAGACATTAGGGTCTTTTTTATTTTAGAGTCAAAGAAGTCCCCCAAGAAATGGTATGGGCGCTTATGTTATTGGTCAAAATTTCTGAAAACTTGGAATTGTGTCAACCATGATGTTCCTGTTTTTGCCCCTTTTCTTTCCGTTGTATAAAAACAATGAACCTACTTGGCATTACTTGTTTAATTGTCCTTCCCAAAAACATTATTAATAAAATTAAAATAGTAGAAGATAAAATATATCGTAATATAATAAATAAATAAAAAGTATTAAAAATTGTCTTATCCTGTCAATAAAATAAATAATGAAAAAGGTGAAAAGAGTAGGTGGTGTATAAACTTTATGACCCGAGTTGTGAGTTCATACACCATCAATATAGGTTTTGCTAACGATAGTTATAAAGGTCTTGATTAAGCAAATGATTTCATTGTATTACCACTTCTAAATAACTTTGATTGGATGATATATAATATAAAAGTGAAGACTATCTCGAAATATGAGAATACAGTTAACACTAAGTTGTGATTTAATAACATGCCCTAATGAAGGAAAGGATTATCCAAGTTGTAAGCGACTTGGTCGAGTTAAAACGTTATGAGCTATATTGATTTGGTAGTTGGATCAAATCAGGTGGATTCATAATCGCCTAACAACGACACAATAACTCGAGACAATCACAACACTAAATGAAGGGTCAAGTCATACTATACAAGCGAACCCCCTCCCTTTATAGTCAATGGTGTCTGTTCATGATAAATAATAGTCTGATATTGCGATGCGGCGTCTAAATTAATTCGATGTGTAGTCTTTCATTCAACGATTCAAATAATTTTTTTTTTTTTTTTTTTGATGATTTATAGCTTTATATATAATCAGGTTGATAAATAACTTTAAGATAAATTTTACTATTTCTACTTTTGTTTTTGTTTTAAAGTAGAGAATTTTATTTGGTTTTAACTTTTAACTAGCAACCATGACCTAGAAAGTGGTCAAATTACATTCATTGTTAGTCATGCTAGCTAGAAACCAAATTGTTTAAAGCCACAAATCAGGGTTTATTGTTGCAACCAAAACACGTTTGTTACATGTTCAGGGAATCATGGCATTAGTACAAATGGAATATAGTATATATGATACAATGCAATACAAAACTATATATACATAATTGGGGTTGATACATACACCACTTTTTTTTTATGCACTCACCATTTTTTATGCATAAAGGTGTTGTACGGTATGCTATAAATCTTGTACAGAATGGTGTATTAATCAAATAAAATGGTGTGAGTATCAATTCCCATACATAATAAGGTTGAAGTTAACACGAAAGTGGTATAGTTAGGTACATAATATAGAAAAATATGGTTGTTGCATGATAAATGATCATGTATGATGGTTTTATAGATCAAAACCAACATTATTCAATTTTTGCTTTTTATTTGGGTTATCATGGTATAGGTGAATTTTAGGTGCATGAAGATGAAGCAGATACACCATCTAAACTAATGGATGTTATTTGCTTTTTCTTAAAAAGGGTTTGGCTATATAATAAGAACATAGTTTCTTTTATGTCTCATTATCATACGCTTATTTTGTTTTCATTCTACTATATGTTGCAAGCCTTCCATACCCCGTTTAGGTAGGATTGGGTTTGTTGTTATTGTATAAGTTGTAAGCTTTCAAATTTATGATATCAAACTTATATTCGTCAACAATAAATATGATATGATAAATTTTTGAAACTTCCTAAGATAGTGGAACGAAAAAAATACATGTATGAAAAAAAAAACAAAACGTTGTTACTTTATGGCGTATTTAAACTCGTAGAGAATAGAAATGCACAATAATATATATAGTAGAGGACATGGTATGGGTGGCTGTTAGCCCCCGTGCCATCCTATAACACAATACCCACATCCTTTTTCGTGTCATAGGGGTTGGCATAATCCCAACCAACCCAAGTTATACGTTTTTTCCTTCTTTTTTTTTTATTTATATTTTTTTTATTTGTGTTTTATTGGGTTATGTGTGTGTCAGAAGTGTTCTATAACGCCAACTTTTGAAAAAAAAATAGTATTTTTGATATAGGTTTTGAGTTATAAGTAAAAGAATTAATTACACAAATAGTCACTGTGGTTTGTTGGATTTTTCACTTTCAGTCACTTTTTTTGATTGATTCAGACACTATGGTATCTTTTTATTACGGATCCAGTCTAAATCCGTATAAAATGACCAAAAAGCTCTTGTCACATTATTTTTCAAATGAGTTAATTACATAAATGGTCATTGTGGTTTCAAATGACAATTAATTAACGATCGTTAGTCCTTTATAGTAGTGAGTCGTTAGTAAATCTTAGAAAATTTAGTTTTAAATAGTTTTATGTTTTAAATCTGTTTTACGTTTTCGTCCGTTTTACATGTTTTCATCCGTTTTACATTTCGTCCGTTTTACTCGTTTTCGTCGTTTTACGTTTTCGTCCGTTTTACATGTATTAAATCTGTTTTACGTTTTAAATCTTTTTACTCCTTTTAACTTGTTTTTGCCGTTTTCGTCCGTATTTACGTTTTCATCTGTTTTACATGTTTCGTCAATTTTACGTTTTCGTCCGTTTTACTCCTTTTAAATCTGTTTTTATACATTTCATTCGTTTTGCACGCCGTCCGTTTTACAAGTTTTCTACCGTTTTACTTGTTTCGTTTGTTTTACGTTTTCTTCCGTTGTACTGCGTTTTGTCCGTTTTAACGTTTTGTCTGTTTGTCTGGTTTTCGTCCAGTTTTACACTTTTCGTCCGTTTTACATGTTTTCATCATTTTATATGGTTTCATTCGTTTTGCCGTATTTTGTCTGTTTTACGTTTTCTCTCGTTTTACCGTCTTCTTCGTGTTTACACATGTTAAAGCGAGCGGCGTGTAAAACGAGCAACGGTAAAGCGGACTAAACGTGTAAAGCGGAAGAAAGCGTGTAAGCGGACGAAATGAGTAAAGCGGTAAAAAATGTAAAAGCGGATGGCGATAAAATGAGAAAACATGTAAATGGGCGGCGTGTAAAATGTGACAGCTGTGTAAACAAACAAGCGTGTAAAACAAAGCAACGAGAAAAGCGGACAAGCGTGTAAAACATGCGAAAAGGGTAAAAGCGGACGGCGTGCAAAACGAATGAAGGGTAAAAAGCGGGCGAAACATGTAAAAGCGGATAAGCGTAAAAGGTGACGAAAACATGTAAAGCGGTCGGCGTAAAAGCGGATGAAAATGGTAAAAATAGAAGAAAACATGTAAGCAGACGAAACGTGCAAAACCGAATGGCGTGTAAAATGGACGAACGTGCAAAAATGGATGGCGTGCAAAACAAAGCGAAAATGCGTAAAACATAAGAAAGCATGTAAAGCGGACGGCGTGTAAAAGCGGATGAAAGCGGACGAAAACATGCAAAAGCGAGCGAAAAGGAGTAAAGCGGATGACGTGCAAAAGCGGATGACGTGTAAAAGCGGCGAATACATGTAAAAGCGGATGACAGTAAAAGCGGACGACGAGTAAAAGCGGACGAAAATGTGTATAAGCGGATGAAACATGTAAAGCGGACGAAAACATGTAAAAGCAGACGATGACGTAAGAAAACTAAATTTTCGGTTATTTACTAACGACCGTTAGTATAAAGGACTAACGACCGTTAATTAATTGTCATTTGAAACCACAGTGACCATTTATGTAATTAACTCATTTGAAAAATAATGTGACAAGGCTTTTGGTCATTTTATACGGATTTGGACTGAATCCGTAATAAAAGATATCATAGTGACTGAATCGATCAAAAAAAGTTTAGTATTTGAAAGTGAAAAATCCAACAAACATGATGACCATTTGTATAATTAACTCTAAGTAAAAATTGTTGGTGTGTCTATACTTTTGTTATAACTAGCGGAGAGTCTGCGCGTTGCGGTAATGTGCAGTACGATTAAAATATTAAGCGATTTTTTAGATCATATTTTACGATCTGATAGATATCTGAATAAGCGACAATTTTAGTTTTAATAATTTTACGTAATATGATATTTTTATATAAAATTATAGATTATCGCGTGATGTTTTGTGATATTGAGTTGGTAAGTGCGAGGTTAAAGTAGTTTCTGATGGGTAAGTAATCGTAAGTTATTATTAAATAATAACACTTTATAAGCGAATTTTAAAAATCATTTACATCATACTAAGAAAATTTAGTTCTCTAAAACAATGTTTGTTATATTTATCCGCGTAGATGAATAATCTGAGTAAAAAGTCTTATAAAGATAAAGAAAAACTAAATATTCAAAAAACATGTGAGTTACTTTAAAGAGTATAAATATTATTACAAATATATTTATAAAACAAAGTTTTAGTTTTTAAGGTAAGTTTTATCAACAAAATTCTAAAAGATGTATATCTTGGGTTCTAGAACACTCTTGCAATTTAAAATATTTTTGAACATTGCAATTTATTATCATCTTGAAACTCTATTGATTTAATAATATCGTTTTGGACGATTTTATGGCTATCCGAACCGGTGGTGACTCAGGTTCGATTAAACCGTTGGTGGTTCCATTTTTAAAACATATGTACCATCAACTTTTTATATATAAATTGTATGAAGTTTTGTGTGTTTTATTAGTTTGTCTGATATGTATAATAACAATCTTTTCGTATTATGGGTGTTTTAAAGATAACATTTATTATGTAATTATTATTTTAGACGCTTTTTTTCCTTATATTAAACTAATTTGTATTTTATTAATTAACTTTTTAAAACATGTCTACAAAAAGTGCTTTAAAGTGTTGCAACCAATGCTATTATAGATGTACTTATTAAAATTTGCCATTATAAGCAAGTGTTGAATCTTAATTTTTTTAAGTATTCCATTTTAGAAATGTCTCAAATGCTTTATAATATAGTATAGATATGTGTAAATGTGTAATCATATAAATTAACACTTAGCAACTTTCGTCATTCTTTGAAAAAATCGTCAATTTTTATAAAACAAAGTTTTAGTTTTTAAGGTAAGTTTATCAACAAAATTCTAAAAGATGTATATCTTTGGTTCTTGAGGGCATGACTCTTGCGATTTAAAATATTTTTTGAACATTGCAATTTATTATGCGTCTTGAAACTATTGATTTAATAATATCGTTTTGGACGATTTTTATAAATTTATCCGAGCCGGTGGTGACTCGGTTCGATTAAACCCGTTAGTCGGTTCCATTTTTTAAAACATATGTCTTATCAACTTGTTTATATATAAATTGTATGAAAACTTTGTGTGTTTTATTAGTTTTATATGATATGTATAATAACAAGTCTTTTCATATTATGGGTGTTTTAAAGATAACATTTATTATGTAATTATTATTTTAGACGCTTTTTTTCCTTATATTAAACTAATTTGTATTTTATTAATTAACTTTTTAAAACATGTATACAAAAAGTCTTTAAAGTGTTCTGACCGTCTTATTATAGATGTCTTATTAAAATTTGTCGTTATAATGATGTTGAATCTTAATTTTTTAAGTATTAGTTTTAGAAATGTACCGAATCTTTTATAATATAGTATAGATCTGAGGCGACTGCTTTATGGGCACCAGTGCTCTAAGTATTATAGATACGGTTTATGAAAATATGAAATACTAAAACTTAACATATAATGTTAACAAAGGAAAACCAATAATACGTAGATGATAATAACAATGTTTATATGTCGAACAAAGTTTGTCTTGCTTCCATTTATCTGTATTAAATACGTGTTCTGTCTCCTCAATAATTCCCATATTTATTTATTTGACTATAAAATTAAACAAGATTCGTGATATATATTTTAAAATAAAATGGTTTACGCCAATTAAAAACAACATGTAATAATGTTTACAATTATTGAGACATCTTACAAAGAAAAATATGCATTTCAGTCCAAATACAGGGAATGTTATGTGGCTATTTTACAAATGGGAAAAAACAATGTGTGAGTTGTATCTATACGAGCCTTAAGCATTCTCAATCATAACACCGTCGCATCGCCTTTAACGTTTAACGTTAAACGTAAAAATCTCACATGTAATAACGTCCGATAACGTCGATAACATTTCGTATTTTCGATTTCGACCCTAAAGCTAAAACAAACACTTCATTTATTAAACTAAGCATAACATTAAATTTGAAAACATATTAAAATACGAAATTAAAAAAATACATAAAAAATTACAACAAATAAAAAATACATGAAATTAAAAAAACAGCATGCAAATTAAGCGTTCTGACGTAAAGGAAATGACAATGAAATAAAAAAAACA
Source organism: Chrysanthemum lavandulifolium (assembly GCA_022545495.1). Taxonomy (NCBI): domain Eukaryota; kingdom Viridiplantae; phylum Streptophyta; class Magnoliopsida; order Asterales; family Asteraceae; genus Chrysanthemum; species Chrysanthemum lavandulifolium. Next base: position 303,151,787 of record CM040240.1, read on the forward strand.
AAACATAAGAAATCTTATTAAATCATAAATATTTCTCTTGTTGTTGTCAGTATAGATTCAAGATTCTTGACCAAACATGCTCCATAAGGTCCCTGTTGGAGTTGGGTATCGTTGTCGGTCGTGTATTTCTTTTGCCTTACGAATTGTGAGTATCACATCTTTCGACCCATCTTCGTTCCTCAAATTTCTTGTGGATCACGCGATTCGTTATAGTCGCGTAATGCAAATTTTGATCTTTTATAATCATGTTATGCAAAATAATGCAACAATACATGATTCTACGTATCGTGGCAATTTCCATTGACGTGCGGTTGTTGTAGTATACCCTGACCACGAAGAACACCAAAAGCGCGTTCGATATCCTTTCGGGCACTTTCTTGTCTCCTTTTAAAGTACATATGTTTTCATGAGTTGTTGTCGTGAAGGATTTGTGAAAGTTGCTCACTATGGATAAATTCCATGGTAAAGTAATACCCCTGTTCATACCTAGTTAGTTGACCATATAAGGTGCTCTTGGGGCATTATCGAAGAAGGTCGTCGAATAATGGAGAGTTATCTAAAACATTAATATCGTTATTTGCCTCGCCATCCCGAAAAATGCATGCAGGATCATAAATCTTGAGAAAGCAGCGAACGAGCATAGTGTTGGGTTTTTATCACCCTAGCAAAATGCCCTTGCCAAGCCTTTGGACAATTTTTCCATTCCCAGGTCATCTGATCATTGCTACCAAGCATTCCGGAAAACCATGTTTTCTTCATATTTGTTGATAAATTTTTTGAATGTCGGCCCATGTTGGTTTTCTTAAATACTCCGGCATAAACAAATCAATAATACATTTGTTAAAATTATCAAGACATGCTTTTGAAGTACTCGCACCCATTTGCAAGTATTCATCAAATGCATCGGTTGAGGTGTCGTACGCCAATTGGTGTATGGCAGACGTACACTTCATTAGAGCACTTATACTCATTCGACCACAAGCATCATTTGTTTGCCTAAAGAAAGTAAAATGATCCGGAATATTATCGGAAGTATAAGATTCAATACCTTGACTATTTGCGGGAATAGTTTAAGCTCATCTGAAATCTTCTACGAAAATTCGGTTTGAATACTTACAACCTTGTGCAGAAATAATCGTTGCATGAGACGTTCCTCTGCAAGCTCACGTTCACGATATATATGGAGTGCGAGCGACTAGGATGTTGAGATTCAATACCTTCTTCTTTTTCAAGCGAAGGTGATCTTGTAAATGCTGTGGACGCCATAAATTGGATGTCTTGGTCTTCTGCAGCCGACCAAGGCGGAGGAATATCACCAAATTCATTTGGATCCATTGTGAAACGAACTTGATTCTTGAATTATCAAAGTGTGACAGAAGTATATAAATTTTGAATTTGAATTATGAAAGTGTGAAAAAAATGAAGTTTTAGTTGGGTATTTATAGTGGTAAAAATATGGTTTTAGGTTTTTTTTTTTTTTTTTTTTTTTTTTTGTAAAACTAGCGGTAGGGACTAATTTTGAAATTTTTTGAAATCTAACGGATACTAGCCGTTCAGGGGGACGGTTGAAAATTTTTGATTTTTTTTTTTTTAAACCCGCTCTTGGTAGTTAGTGGAGCAGCGCCAAGGACCAATGAATTACGCCACAAGTCCAACCTTACGCGCCACTAACGGCGTTATTTTGCCCTCTAAGGCCGTTGGTGCGTTAGGGTTGTGCATGCTCTTAGGACAAGTTATAATATAAATCTAACTGGGTGCTTGGGATTGTTTAATTTTTCTGTTTGTGTTTTTGCTTAAAAATAAATACTTGTAAAAAGAAAGTTTGAAATCAGTATTGGATTTTCTTATTTGAAAAACGTAATATATTTGTAAAAATAATTAATTCAATATAACATTTCAATCAAGTTTATTTATAAAAAAAATTAGGTTAAATATGAGAGTAAAAATTCATTTGACTTCAATATCAAATAAATAACATAAAATAAGCAGCTCTTAACGTGCTAATGAAAAACTATTTTTCTGTTAAAAAAAGCAGATGAGCAGAAAAAATAAGCAATCTCAAACACTTTAATAACTTTACTTTTCAAATTAGTTAATACGGATATAAACCACAAATGTGTAAATCGGTTAAAAATAGGATTATTACAAACATTCTTTTTAGGATAAGAGGAGTTAAAGAGTTTTCAAAAACATGTTGATAGTCGTACAAGCTTCTAAAGTTCGATTGTTAAAAAATGTTATTATTAGAGGGTGAGTTCAATAAATAGAGAAAAATAAAAGGTAAAGATTAAAATCGATAAATTATAATTATTCATTTTCTTATAAAAGAAATTATTTTTTCTTTTTCTTTCTAGAAAAACAAAAGGTTTGTTTTTTCACATTTCTATAGGTATTGAGCATTACATGATACGAAATCACATTTGATTTGTGATATGAGTTTTAAAATTCAAATTATATGCGGTTTTCAAGTTACAAAGCATATGTGATTTTTCAGGACGTAAATTTTAACACTAGAAAAACATAAAAAATAATTCGTCGACAGTACACAGAAATGTCCTTAATTAAAGATGATTTTATACTCGAAATGATGGTGTAAATTATATGACCTAACAATCAACGGTTTATAAGATATGTAACTCTTAAAAAGAGAAAATTGAATGAGTATTTAATTTTGATTAAAAATTGAATGGTTGCCATTGTTTCATTTGATCTTGAATATATTTTTAATATTTATTGAATAGACTTTCATTTTCTATACGATAACAGAAAATACACAAAATTGCAAACGGGGCTTTTGGTCAAAACCAAATTGTAGCGCAATTTTGTCACATTGGGATAAATGGAGTCGTCCTATAACCTATTAGCTATCTGAAAGTCAAAATTAAAACAATTTGGCCAAATTCATTTTATTTTCACATTGCATAAAAATAGAAATTACATATATATCCTTCCAAATATGAATAATTGCATATATATATATATATATATATATATATATATATATATATATATATATATATATATATATATATATATATATATATATATATATATATATATATATATATATATATATATATATATTTATCTTTGATACAAAAATTTATGCATATGGTGAACATTTTTATGCATGCAAAGGATATATATATATGTAATTTTGTATCTTTGGAGGGATATATATGCAAATGCCTTTAAAAAATATGTGACAATATATATATAAAAAAAAGGAGAAGGCAATAATCTTGATGTTTTTATAAAAGTTTCGTGTTTTTATTTAGTCTAAGTATATCAAAATCTTCTTAAAAAATTCATCCTTTTCATATAATATTCTAAAAAGTATTTTCTGTTTGTCATAATTATTTCAAGATTTTTAGTCACGTTTTACTAGTTTATAAAAATAAGTTTTACATTTTTATTTAGTCTAAATGTATCGAAAACCTTCATAAAAATTCGTCTTTTTCATGTAAGATTCTAAAAAGTATTTTCTTAAAAATCAGTTTTGCATTTTTATTTAGTCTAAATATATCAAAAACCTTCATAAAAATTCTTCTTTTTCATACAAGATTCTAAAAAGTATTTTCTTTTTGTCATAACTTTTTAAAGAATTTGAGTTGCATTTAACTATTTTAAAAAAATCAAAAACGGATTCGGTCTTTTTTTTTTATAAAACTGTTTTGTTTTAATTTTATAAAAAATAGTAAAAAAAACGTCAAAGACATATTTTTTTAATTTTCTGGTAGCTCTTCAATAGCGTTTTTAGTTGGGTTAAAATTTCTAGAATTTTTGGAATTCGTTTGGTAATTTATTTTAATGTAAAGGTTGTTTTAGTCATTAAATTAGTTAAAATATTTTTGTTTATTTAAAAATTTTGTTTTTATTTTCTAAACTTAGTTCTCGTTAAGATTAAGTTTTGTGTAAATTTCATATTTTAATTAAATACGAATGATGTATTTGTTGTTCCTATTCACTATAGTTTAAAAACAATTAAGTACTTAAAACAATTTAATAGTGAATAATGGTGAAATTAACGTAAGTAAAACACACTAAGTAATTTTCAACATCATATTCTTATTAGAAATAAATCAAAGAATCGTTACTGACACTTGCGGAATAGTACTTGGGATTGAAATGACAAAGTTTGGGTGACTCTCTACAAGCTGGGGCTAAGTCGAGCCTGACTCTTAGAACCAGCTGAGCTAGCTCAAGGATAAAGTTGTATTTGGAGGTGAAAAGTTGGCTTGTGTGTATGTGTGTTTTACAATTCCACAAGCTTAAACTTTCACTCATTCTCTTATCTTGTTATACAAGTATGATTTTAACTTTAACCTAGAAGACAAACACATTGATCACGGTAATCACGAATATAGATATATTCTATTCTTGTTTTACTTTGTTATTAGTAGTCGGTAGTGAAACTAACCATAATGAGAGAATCCTTTAGTATCGTAGCTTACTATAAATGGGAAGATATGGCTTTAGTAGATAGGGACTTAGTTTTATACGGGTAAAGCACTTGGGGACTAGTTTTATCACGGGTAAACTTTTCCGCCTAGTCCGCTCATTCTTGATCTTAAAGCCTTGAGTCTCTTCCTTGGTTTGTCTTGATGCTATTGTTGTAGAGAGTCTTAGGGATTCGGTGAGTTATTGTCATCACTTCATTTGAATCCACCATCTTCTTCTTGACTTAGTCTTCACCCATTAAGTTTCGCCTTCTTTGAGTGGAAGCTTCTTCTTAGCCTCGTCTTGAGTAACACGAAGATGGCTCACGAGTCTATGCACTCGGTGACACGATAGTGTTTAACGGTTGAACACTTGGGTTATTTTCTATTCAAATCCTAGATTAAGGGGTTTGGGTATTCTTGAACCAATGATCTCCCTATTTGGATATACAAATAGCCTAAGTGTTTGATCGGTGTAAGTGAGCAAATAGCTTCTTACTTGAATGTACTAATGAATACAATGTGGAACATTGAGTATTTTAACAAAACATACATCTTTATTAATCATCTTACATGGTTCCTATCACTAGTACAAAGAAAGATAACATGATGTCGGTCGGATGGATTCCCGGTGTGACTTCACTTTCTTGGTGATGAGTGTTTCCATGTCGGGATGGTCTCTTATTTTAGCATTCGGTCTTGACAAACACGATGTTTCTTGAGGATTGGATCGAGAGGCCAGCTGGAATATAGTGATCATAGTAGCCACTCACTCTGCGATCGATATCACTCCGCTTTGGAATCTTTGGGTTCCGTAGACATCAATGAAAATAGCCCTCTTTCGGGCTTTTCAATCACTAGGCAGTTCACAAATTTCACACCTCGAGCGGCTCTGTTGCATTCTAAGTCGAGCACTTTGATCTCGGTGGAACTCAACTCTTTTCCTTTTGCGGTGGATGCTTGTGGTTGAGATCCTTGAGAGTGCGATCAAAGCGGTGAATTCCAGTTGGTGGTGCATCTCGACCTTTCATATCTTTTCTTTGAGCATCTTCATGGTCCTTGACCACCTTATTTTGCTTCTTTTCAATGATTGGACCAAGCTCATGAGTTCGGTGATCCCAAAATCAGCGAAAGTTAAGGGATCATGAATCTCGAAATGTCTCTGCTCGCCCCCTGTAGACATTCATTGCTAGTGGTTTGGAGTTGGGGATGATTTTGACATGATGATTTTCTCAAGCTTCCTTGACTTGTCATTGTCGATTGTAATGATCAATTCGTTCTTTCTGCGACTTGACTTTCTTTTCTTTGCTTATTTGCTTTCATTCTGACCATCGAAGCGACTGAGCATCCTTGAACTTTTGCCTGCTGACCACTTTTGAAGCTTGCTTGGATCTAATCCATGTTCTCGGCTTCTTGACGACAACCTTTGCGGTGCTTCTCTGTTCCTTTTCTCTTCCTCACTAGTTTCAATCTTCTTTCTTCTTTGCAAGATGTTTACTCGGCTATTGTGGTGTGGCGGGTATCGGTGTAAATCGATTTTATAGGAATCTTCTCGAGCTCGGTGGTTTTCATTATGCCTTTGCCTTTGTCACGGCTTGAGGAAGATGATGCAACTAAAGCGGTGTTGTTGTTGTGACCGTCGGTGTTGTTGTTGTTGATGTTTGTGGTGGTAGTGAGGATATGGGTATTCTTGAGGCCGGTGCGGATGATGTTGGACTACGTCTTTGGAGGTGTTTGCTCCCCTCGGTGTGAAGAGGAGTTTCTTGATATTCTCCCTCCACTATTCTTGGGAACTTGGTGAGGGCAAGAGTTGGAGTTAATCTTGAGGGGACGGAGGCTTGACCATGAAGGCTGATATATTTAAGTGATCATAGCCTTAATCTACAGTATCTGCTTGAAGACCGGTGACCTTTGTATCAAGTTAGCTTGAGAAAGCTCAAGCGATCATCCAGGGACCAAGATTCCGAGCCATGGAAGGCGAGGCTTGAGCCATAGCGACTACAGGTGTTGATAGGTCAGCAGTGTGAAGAAGGCTGAGCAGAAGATTGGAGACCACGAACATTGGCGATTGGAGCATTTCAATCGATTCGGTTAGTCGAGATGAATTTTTCACATACACCTCGGTGGTTTCAGTGCTTTAGCATTGATTCTTGGGTCCTCTTTAATGACATCCTGATTTCATCAATTGTAACTCCACATGGTGAAGATGCTTGAGAAACTTAACGAGTTTTCATCGATCGATAAGGTGTTGGTACATGAGATCTACGTGCTCATGAACATTTTCATTGAAGGTGAGCACATCGGATCGAAGATCGGCGTGGTAGTGCCGCTTCGGTGTGTTGATCCCAAAATTGTTGATAACCCGGTGTACGGTCTCCTTGAGGCTTTAGTGATCCAGAACATTTGTCTTTCAATGTTGGAAGAATGTTGTCAAAGCGGTTAAATTCCCATTTGGATGATGAGAGTCAGTCATTATCTTACGGATGAAACGGTGACTCGGTATGCTCCTTTGGATCGGTGAGGCTCTTGTTCGAATTGAACCTCGGCGTCCATTTCTTCTCGGTGATAAAATTTCATCTTGATTTAACAAGTTTATCCTTTGAGAATAGAATACGGTGACATCGGCAATTGTGAGTAAGGGGTTGGTGATGGGTTCCATATCGTGGTGGTATATATCGCTCTGAGTCTTTGTCCCCGTTTACCCTCGGACTTTGGTGGGGTTTCCAGTGCCTTCTCGGGAGTCGAGGATTGGTTTTGGGTTCCGTATCGTGGGTTGTTTCTTTCCTCAGAGTCTTTGTCCCCAGTGACCCCTGAGACATTGGTGGGTGTTTCCAGTGCCTTTTGGCGAGTCGGTGATTGTTGTATCCTGTCGATGGGTTGTTTGTTTCCCCAGTCTTTGGGATTGATCGGTGTGCCCTCGAGACAAAGACTTGGATTTGTTAATGTCATCGATGGCGTAGTGGAAAGCTCCCTACCGGGGGTTGTATGTTTCCTACGGATCTTGGGGAGTAGTAGGTGTGACCAAGGGCCTTGGCTGTGATGTGTCGGTGTCCTTCGTTGTCACGGGGTGGTTGTTGCACAGTGGGTGGGTGTTTGTTTAGTCTCGGGCTTTTGTGCCTCTTGGTGTGCTCCACGAAGTCTCGGGGCCTGAGACTTTGGTTTAATCTTAGTCTGATCAGAGACTTCCCTTTCTCTTTTAGGGCGGGGTTTGGAGACCTGATCCACTTTGATTGTTCTGACAATCATGTGGGCCGTCAATTCAATGGCGGTAACAAGGGATGGGTCCTTTTGAAAATTTGATGGGCTCGGGATGCGGTAAATTTCAAATTTTTCATCCGAGTATAATTTGAACCCGATGTGATTGCAAAGCACAAGAGACAAACCTAGGATACAAGCGTGCCGTCTAGTTTTGCTCTGTAACCGTTACGAGATCACTTGTAAATGATCTCCCCTATGTCGTGATGACCCATTCATCAGGCGGTATGCCATCATCATTGAATAGAGTTAACTTGTTCGGTGGATGAGTGGTTCCATGAGGACTGAATCACAAAAGTGAAGAGGATCCTCCAAGCCACGGGGAATGAGCTTTTAGTGGTGGGGTCTTGTCCAAAAGTTGGATCTAAAACTATTTGTTTAACCCATCCTTGACATGTAGGGTTGGGATGGGCGACATAAATACCTTTGTTATAATCTAACCATGTTGAAGTGCAAAATGTTTTGTAATCCGGGTGTATTGTTGCCCCATTAAGGCGAACACGATGAGATACTCACTGAGTGGTCTAAGGTTATTCTCATCGATAGAAGGTGTCGGGTCAAAGGCTTTAGTTGTTGCCCAAAACTCCACGAGGTAGTTTGGGTACAATCTTGAGGACATTTACAAAGGCCGTTTGAGTGGGCGAGTTGAATAAAAATTTATAATGTCTTTATAGGTTGGGACATTTTCGGGGTATTCAAAATTTCCTATGACATTATTGTTTTAAATTCAACGTTAGTAAGATCCTTACCTTTGAAAAGCAAACTTGAGAGATTGTGTTCTAGCCATTTCTATTAAAGAAGATTTTAGGGTTAAAAATGTTTTGACTAGAACAATCAAAATATTTAGATCTCGAGTTTGTGATGAAAACTTTAGTAAATGTTTACAAGGAGGGTTTTCAAAGTGGTTTTAAAGATTTTGAGAACACACAAATTTTTGGATTTGAGAAAGTATTTTGTGAGTTTAGTTAGAAAATAATTTGTGTGTGTTTTGTAGTTTTGAAGAGGTGTTTATAGAGTAGTGAGAGGGTGGTTTTGTATAAGCGTGGATATGTAAGACTATTTTGAAATCGTTTGATATTCCACATTTAATGCCCATCACTTCACGCATAAAATCCCGTCTTTCAAGGAAAAGCGATTGCAATGCGGTAAAAGTGCACTTTAGCGATAATAAAATATCCATAGGATATTTTATGTGAGAAAAGCATTTAATGCCAAGTGGGGTGAGTAAATGATGATACTCTTGTGATGAGACATGTATTCCTATATTAAATTGGTGGGATTACCAACCTAGGACATTTAAGTAACTAATACTTGAAGCATTTAGTTACTCATTCATGAATTATGTCGGGGACCACGATTGAGTCTTACTCATTCGGTGAGAGGTGAATTTTGTTATTGAGGAGGCGAACCGTTTCACAGAACTCACGAGATTGATTTTCGGATGCGACTTTCAATGTCAAGCATTCCCAATTCGACTTCGGTCTCACGAATGTAGGTTCATCGAAAGGTTTGGTGAAGATATCGGCCAGTTGATATTGATGGGGATGAAATGAAGTTCAATATCTCCCTTCATTATGTGATCCACGATGAAGTGATATTTGATATCAATGTGTTTGGTTCTTTGGTGGAGGACGGGGTTGTTGGAGATTGCAATAGCGGGTGTTATCACGAGAAGATGGGCACTATTTTGTAATGGATGTCATAGTCCTTTGAGTTGACTTTTCATCCATAATACATTGGCACAACATCCTGCTGCTGACTACATATTGACTTGACTAAGGACATATGTGATTGTTGCTTTTGCACTCCAACAAACCGGTTTTCCTCGAAATTAGCGGGACCACGAGGTACTTTTATGTCCATGTTGCATTAGCATAATCGAATCGAGTAACCATGAAATCAAACCACAGAGCATTTTGGATAATAGAGTCCAGGTTTGGGGTTCCTTGATGTACTGAGTATTCTTTTAGGCTGCGGTGAGATGGGATTCTTTAAGTTGGGCGATATCTTGCTATTAGGCGGTGAGAATTGGATATACAGTGCAGGCGATTAGATACATCGGTGAGCCTCTGATCCCTACGAAATGAGTTTGATTGGTGATTTTCCGGTGAGATCGGGTCAAGGTTGTTAGGTGGGACCATTGGAGTCTTGGCTGAGGCACAATCGAGATATCTCATATTTCTTCAAGAGATTTACGGTGTATTTCTCTTGTGGATGGATATTCCTTTATCGGTTTGCACGATTTGTAGTCAAGAAAGTATGTAAGTTCCCCATCATACTCATTTCAAACTTCTTTGTCATCTGTTTTCAATTTGTTTGCAAAGTTTGTAGTTTGTTGAGCCAAAGATGATGTCATCAACATACACTTGGACTAGAATCACATCTGTTGAGTTCTATAGACAAGCAGTGTTGTCTATCTTTCCTCGACAAAATTGTTTTGTATCGGGAAGGGTGAGAGAGTTTCATACCATGCCACAGAGCTTGTTTAAGTCCATAAAGGGCTTTGTCAAGCTTGAGACATAATCGAGAATTCACTACTCTCGAAGCACGGAGGTTCTTGAACATATACATCTTCCTTGAGATCACCATTTAAGAATGCACTTTTAACATCCATTTGGTAGACCACAGAAGTTCATGTATGTTGCATATGCAAGAAAGATCTGATGGCTTCCATTCTTACAGAGAGCAAATGTTTCATCATAGTCGATGCCTTCTTGTTGTTGTAACCTTTGGCTACAAGTCTAGCTTTGTTTTAATAGCGATGCGTTTTCATCGGTTTTGTTCACGAAAACCACTTCATTCCTATGACTACTACATCCACGAGGACATTTGATCAAGGTCATGACCTTGTTTTTATCAAGCTATTGCGGTTCTTCTTGCATGCTTTGAACCCGGCTTGGGTATTTTAGAACCTCGGTGACACTTTGGGTTCTATCTCGATAGGTAATCAGCGTATAGACATTCATTGGTTGAAGCTGCGGTTAAGTTAGCGACCATGCTTCTAGTGAGCATGCCCTCGGTGGGTTCACCAATGATGTTTCTAGCTCGATGTCACGAGATCTTGTCCACTTACTTTGTAGTGCAGGATATGAGCTTGAAGATGTCCTTGGGAGTTCGGTGTGAGTTCGGTGCAAGAGCCGCGGGATCATTTAGATCATCTGTTGAGGTGACTTGTTACGGTAGAGGTTCTTGAGTTATAGGATCACGATCATTTGGATCGGTGTTACCTATCGATGAGGATGGCGATTATCAATGAATTCGCGATAGTTGGTTGTGACGGGTTGTGAGGCAAGACATAATATGAGATGTCGGCATCGACTTGGTATGAGGAATTGGTTTCGATGTTGTACTCATCGAGGAGGATATCTTGATGAGTTATCAATTCTATTTCTTCCAGCGTGTTGGTGAACTGATGCTTTCTATACTTTCATCAAAGGTGACATGATAGGTTTCCTCAACTTGTTGTCTCCTTGTGTTAAATACCACGAAGGCTTTGGAGATCGGTGAGTAACCTATAAAGTATCCATCATCGACTTTAGCATCGAACTTTCCTAGATGATCCTTGTGGTTATGAATAAACAGGGACATCGAACACATGGAAGTGGCGATGTCGAAGTCTACCTTTGAATATCTCATATGGGGTTTATTATGTCTTTTGACAATGATTGACTGTTTTGAGTGTAAGGTGTTTTAGCTGCTTGATCCGAAATGCTTTGAAAGGTGAGCCATTTAACATAGTTCTTGCGACCTCAATGAGAGTTCATTTTCCTTTATTACCCATTTTGTTCGAGGGTATAAGGAGATGAGAAATTTTGGGAGATTCCTTCTCATCACGAAACTCTCAAGCTCGGCATTTCTAAATTCGATACCATTATCGGTTCGATTTGTTTCCTTTGTAATGTCATTACGGTTTTCAATGTTCACGATAAATGACATTATAGTATCGGTACGACTCTTTTGGAAAGAAAGTATACCCAGTGTATCTTGAATACTCATTGATAACGCTACGCGTCGTTGGGGTCAAGAAACTTCCTTTTCTTGAGCAAGTTTTATAACACCTAGGCGATGAACCTAATCGTTGTAGTGTAGTAATTAGGGTAAGCCCGGGTATTGATATCGTTCTCTGGGGAATAGGAATGCTAGTAAGGAGTTACTACGCTAAGGTTAAGGTTGAGGAATATTATTTTTTATCTTTTATATTTTATGAGCTGGAAAGTGCGAATCTCGGGTATTGGATTTGGGGGTTGGTATTTCTACAGATTACTACTATTATCTAATTATCTAAACTAAGGTTGTGGAGTCTATGTCTAATTAATGTGTGCTCGTATGATGGTTTAAAGATGTGTTTACTTAGGTTGTATTACTCCTTAATTATCTCTATTGATGGTTGAGTGTCACGTCTTATTCCTAGTTGCGTTGTGTGTCTAAAGTTGTAGGGTGTCGTTTCTCCTAACTCTTTGAACTTACCAAAGGTCTTGTCTACAAACCCGCTGGGATTATAAACTCCTACTCTAAGCGCTCTTTGGATGGTTTAGCCTACAACTACTCGGGTAATTATATTCTAAGGTTCACAAAGATGAATCAAGCATTAAGTACACTGCGAATGACCTATCGCATTACTAGATCATTAATCAACTAAGATAAGAAACAACCAATCAATATTCAATAATTAAGTTTCATACTTTCTAAGCAAACACACAAATAAATTAGCGGACATGGAGAACATGCAAGCATACACACAAATAATCAAAGACATAATTGAATTAATGAAGTAAAGACTTATCTTGATGTAAGATAGGGTTTAAAACCCTAAAATCTTGTACAAGACACCTTAGGTTCGGTTTTAGGTTTTTACTCCAAAGACTCTCCACACAAGGGTGAAAATTCGGATTCTATATATAAGATTACAATTGCGGCGTCACCTTATGTTTAGTGGCGCGTCGTGTCGCCGTCATTAGGGTTTCGTCTTGGCCATGTTAACCTTGCGGCGTCACCTTAATTTCGTGGCCGTTGTAACAATTCGCATTTTCGGGTCACTATTCATTTTACTATTCACTTTTCACTATTCATCCGTAAAATTTTATTTCACATTCTCGTAGGATAAACTATTTTAGTAATGACACGAGAGTTCGACAATCGTTAGATCATTTCATAAAAGTTATTAAGAAAACACCGTTTTAAAGTTTCGTTATGGACGGTTCACCGTTTAAACATCTCGCGCATGCAGCGCCTCGACAATTTTCCGCATTAGATTAATTTTTTATCACTCATGTGAATTTGAGAATTTTTAAGATTTATTTTATGTTACCAAATAAGCCCGGTGTGATCTGAAACTAAACTTACGTTTTAAACAATTCTACTTACATCGGACTTAACGATTCACCTTTGTATTTCTAAGATTTTTAGAAACTTTTACATTTTGGAAAAGTCGAACATATTCCTCCTCCTTTGACCATAAAGAAATTAACTTTATCGTTCTACATTTTCTTAAATCGCGTAACTTTTAGACTTCACATATAAGCATTAAGTTATCCGCATAATGAAAACCATATTTTGACATCTCATATCACTTTTAGACTAATTTTAGTCTACTCTAAATAAATGCGGTCATTTCCACGAAATTCGTTCTTTTCGATAAGCTGCAATTCAGCGTTTTTGACCGTATTCCGACTTTAGGCGGCGTTTTACCAATAAGACTTATCACTCATTTTATATTTTTAGATGGAGTATAATGATGATTTTAATCATTCCTTCAAGTTTCGTATTTTTCGACACCCGTTTTACGTTTCATGAATTAAATACTTCAGTTAGCGATTTCCGAACCAAACTACACTCAGTTAAATCAAGATAATATCAAGAAATTCCAATCTTATCCACCACCTCACCATATGAACGTGTATATACACATGTAGGGATGATATTTGATCATTTCACGGATCATTACATGTGTAAACTTAACCATGGTTAGTTTTAACCCAATATATAGTTAACTCCTAAAATTTCCTATAAATACCAAGCTAAAACCTTCATATTTTCTTGCACCACCCTTCTTATCATCTAAAGTCCTAAACCTAAGGCATTTCTTATAGATCTTGCAAGAACATTCATGTGTTCTTGAAGAAAACTAGCGTTTGATCTTCATTCTTGGAAGTTTTCAAGAAAAAGTCGTTATAATCTTCAAATATCTTCAAGTCTCCAAAAGGCGTCGTTATAATCTTCTTTTGTTCTTGGGTTCTCAAGAAGGCGTTATTATAATCTTCTAATAGCCGTGGGTTTTTGAAGATTGCAAATTCTCGTCGAAGCTCCGTTAATATTTTATTTTTCCATAATACTCAAGCATTCTATTTTAAGGTAAGTATACATATAACTCAAATTTATTTAAATACTTATAAACTTTGTTTGTTTATTTATTGTATTTATAAACTCTTAATATATCATATAATCAAGTAATCAAAAATACATGTTTTACGTATTGAGCACTACAACACTAGGGAACTTTATGTGAGGGTTCATTTGGGTAAGCGGATCGACGAGTTCTTTGGTTCTGATTTAAAGTATCCTAGCTCCTCGAGCGTTTCTTTGCGTGACCTCGAATTATGATGGCCCGAGCGGTGGTCACGAGATATACAAACTAAAATCATTTCTATAAACAAACATACAAATACTACATCATGATCAATACAAGGGCGTATATTGGCATGTTTATACTTCAGCGTCGTTATTAGAACCTAGAGTTAACATCATATTCTAGGTTATCGTAGAGACTTCGGGCTTATCCATCGATTCCGTTATCGTTGTGATATCATTTTTAAGGTGAGTTCTTAGCCCGTTTTAATACTTGTTTTACAAACTCTTTGGGGAGATACATGCTCAAATACTTGCTTTTACTTTCACAAGTACTCTAAACTTTTACTAATTATCGTGAGTCATAGCCCTACTCTTTTAATACTTGTTTTAAACTCTTTGGGAGATACATGCTCAACTACTTGCTTTTACTTGCATAAATATTCAAAACATTATACTTGATTGCATTATCGTGATTGCATTATACTTGGTTGCATTATACTTGATTCGTTATACTTGATTTCGTTTACATGCTTGAAATACTTGCTAAATACATGAATTGTATTTACAAGCGTGCGACAATACTCTATCTTTGTCGGAGGTATTGTTAGTACTATAAGTCGGGTAGCCCATACTTGTGTACCGATTCATGACCTTAGGATTAATATAGTACTATTTGGGATGCCCCGCCCATGTGTCAGTTCTTGACCATGGGTGAATATAATCCGGTGTATTGTGCAAACTATATTTTGGCGGTGGGTTGTGAACACACGGGTTGCAAGTTCTTTATGGCGGAACTTGGGCAGGTGGATTACAATGCCTTTCTTTGTATAACCGTCCTCTTGACCGGCGTCGTCGGATTGCATCTAGGCCATCCGAGTAGCGACGGCCTACTCTTCCATAGCTAGGCGTCGTCACTTGAAAATCTGAGTTTTGAGACCGAGTCGTCACAATAATTTTGGGACGGCGTCACATTAACACTGACGCGTCGCCTTCTACTTTCGACAGCTGTGAGTGTCTCGATTTTGACTTTGGCCATTTTCTTCATATATTCGCGCCTTTTCGTCCAAATAAGTGCCATTCCAGCATTTTGCCTTCACGAGACCTAAAAAGTGAAAAGGCGATATTAAGCAATAACGGATACAAAAGTGATCAAATAAGGACTTAAACGACCCTCAAAATGGTACCTTTTAAAACCTTATCAAATATCCCTACACTTGTTATTTGCTTGTCCTCAAGCAAATGTGCTTTAGCCAATTAATTTATAAGTTAAGGGTCATGAAGCATTAATTCAAAGCGGTCCACAACACATATAAGCCCATAAAAGTCATAACAAGCACGGAAATTACATACTAGCACCTCACATGGGGTGTTTGGATACTCACATCTCTCTCGGGTGTATAAATGAAATATAACAATATAGGAAATGGAAGATAAACACTCATTACCGGTCCTAGTACATAGATTACCATAGGCTTGAGAATAGATCAAACCTCCATCGCTTTGGCGTAAGCACCTAGGAAAGACTATCAAAGAGGTCTTTAAAGGGTTGTAACGTTAGGCTTACGGTAGGGAAATAAGGGTTTGGTGGGATAGGCTATTTAGTGGTGGTAAGTCAAAAATCTCTATGTTAAATGCATATGAAGAATGGCGTTGCTAAGCCAAGACTCGACACTCTAAAACTCTAGATAATGAAATAAACAAACATAAATTTAAAGGATAGATGTAGGATGGTAGCAGTATTTTTTTTTTTTTTTTCACTCTCTATTTTTTCTTTTCTCTTTTTCTTTTTTTTTTTTTTTTTTTTTTTTTTTTTTTTTCATACA
Organism: Chrysanthemum lavandulifolium; assembly: GCA_022545495.1. Lineage (NCBI taxonomy): Eukaryota > Viridiplantae > Streptophyta > Magnoliopsida > Asterales > Asteraceae > Chrysanthemum > Chrysanthemum lavandulifolium. The sequence continues at coordinate 303,167,871 of CM040240.1, forward strand.
CTTTTACTCTACCATCCTCTATGATAACATCAAAATACTAGGATTTCTAAGCATATCCTACACTTGAGTTTTATTACTCTAACACTAAATTGACCCGAATTGAAAAGATCAAAACACTTGGGGTACATTATTACGCAAACAAAGGGAATTTGAATTTAACGTTCCCTTCCCGTCATTTCATAAACTTTAACTTTTCCCATGAATCCCAATCATCCCAAAACTGTATACAAAGGATATGACTTGACTTAACAACTTATGCAAGTAACTAGATAATTGAACTAAGGGTTTAGGGTGATAACAAACATTTGCACTAAAAGTGAGTGCATAAGGGGTAGGCTAAGGCGATTTGGTTGTATATTTGGGGGTGGGGTGTAAACAATGCTCTTCATTGATATTCCTGAAAAACCGAAACATCACGAGAACCGCGAAAAGGATAGGCTCGAGGGGTTAACTAGGGGTATCGTGTACTAAAGATGAGTACAACGCAAAGGGTGTGGGGAATTACTCAACCGATATGGAAGAAGTAATTATATTACGGTATCAAACAAGGGTTATCCTAATGCCTCTTATCATTTAGTTATTCCTAACTACACAAGTGTAGCCTCACTTGCGATCTCGGAATGCATCACAAAACAAGTTCTAGAATCTAATATACTACCGGTTCACACTCTAAGCATTAAAGATGAATGCTTTAATTCCTACTAATCTAAGGCGATCCTCACATTTTGGGTGGAATTTGGGTGGTAAGGGTTTTGTGCTAGTCATGCAACTTCCTATCCGTGAGGCGCTTTTGTTAAGACTAATGGCCCACTCCTATATGTCATGAAAAATTTTAAATTTGGTGCCAAAATTACCCTAACCGACATTTTCTCATGGTTTATTACACAATCACAATTGGACAAAGCAAATAGTCAAGGATAAGCATAGTTTCAAAGTTCCGTTTATTTTCCTCCTATACTTAAACCGAACATTGTCCCCAATGTTCCCCGAAAGTATCAAAGTTATGATAAAAGAAGGTAATTAAAAACGAAAGAAACTAATACTCCCCTGATTAGCTCGGTAGGATCCGTGTAAAGTGGTGGTTAGATCCTTCTTCAAGAAGAATTATTGCGTGAAAAGCTCCTTCCAATCTTATGTAGCTTCTTCGTGACAAATTAAACCTGCACACTTGAAGAAAGCAAACGAAACCTTCGCGTAAAATCGGCGGTAATAATATATATAAGACTCGATTTAAACTAGGATATAATGCTTGTGGAATGGATGTTTACAGAATTTCTAAGAAAATTAAGACACGGAAAATTCCAAAAATTTATAAGTAGCTCGAAAGCGAGAAAAAGTAATCGATGTTTTACTCCTTCGTCAAGTTGCAATCGCCGTCGGTTATCTGACAAAAGCGGTGCGATTTTACGGAAAAATTACGGAAAATTTACATCTTTAGAATCGGGAAAATTTACGCAAAACATCCATTATGACTCGATACAAGCATTTGACTCGAACAAACAAACATAAATATCTTTTAACTAATTGTTATTCTCATGTTTACGTTTCTTTTGAAAGCGTGTGTAATCCTCCTACACTTATCCCTTATGTAAAATACCTTTATATGCAATTAAGGCGAGGTTAAAAACAAAATAAAGCATTTTACAAATTTAAACATGAGGATAAAGAATTAATAAAAGATATGTGACACTAACAAGCAAACAATTAAGCATGGGTTGCCTCCACGAAGCGCTTTTCTTTATTAAAGAGTCTTGTAGCTAGACTCATAGTCGTGCTCTACGTTTTCTCACCACCGTCCTCTTGGCGGCCTCTAATGGGGATTTCATGTTGTAGAAGTGCCTAAAATGCGCTTCTCTAAGAGTTCATCCTCTCCCCAATCGGTCCTGTATTCGGTCCTAGGCTCAAGCAATCCTTGTAGAATCCGAAAATCTTAGCCATAACATAATCAACACCTTTCTCCCTATCCTCATCATTCCTATAATAGACCGATAGTTTAAGTTCCTTTTCATCATTAGAGTGATGAAAACTTCTCAATCTTAAGCGGCATTTGGTAAGCTATGTCATCGGTCTCATTCTTGAATCGCACTACTCTAATGAGGGTCATAGGTCATCCGGTGCTTTCTATGAAAGGTTTTCCTAGAATAACATGGGACAAGCTAGGGTCTATGGCGTGCTAATATCATCCACAATTATGAAGTCCGTAGGAAGCGTGAAACTACCTACATAAGCGGGCAATCCCTTAACTCTACCAAGGAAATTGCAACTAACATTAGGATCATTGGGGTCTTGCCTAGTTGGAATAGGCTTCTTCAATATCCAATTGTAGTAGGTGCTAGTCATTATGTTGATTGGGGACTTGCGATCAATGTAAGCTTTTGCCACAAAAAGGTGTCCTATGACACATGGTATGTTAAGATTCCAAGGGTTCCCAAACTTAATTCGAGGACTTTTCCTAACATACATGTGACGGAGGTCACGCACAAAGTGAGGGTGGCGAGATAGTTCTTCCGTAGGAAATTTGTTGAAATAGTCAATGTCTACTTCATCTACTTCCTCGGGTGTTTCCTCATCTACAAGTGTATAGTCCTCTTAGTCATTTGTTTCATCAGGTCCAACTAAGGCGATGGTATTGACGAATTGGACATACTTTAACTTGCTTGGATCCTTAATCTCTATGCACGAAGGCTCGGGAGTTGAGATAGCACTAACCTTCTTATCATTAGCTATGGCTTTCAAAGGTTGTCTATTTTCCTATCCATCTCGGCTTGTTGATTATTAAAGCGGTCCGAGAGCTTAGCCATTTGGGTTTCTTGGGATGCAACTAGGTTTTGCAACATCCTTCGATGTTTTGTTGGTTAGGACCGTTAGGTGGGGGCCATGAGAAATCATTAGAAGTGAATTCTTTGTTTTGTCCCCAATAAGCGTCGGGCTTGTTTTTCCATGCTTCACGGGTTTCATTGAAATTCCTAGGTCCGGGTGTTGTAGGAATCTTCCTCCGCTCCATTAATCGCGAGGATGCGTAGTCAGCGGAAGCGTGTTCGGGGATCGGTGCTAGTCTGGCGTGTTATGAGGATCACAAAAGCGGCTCGCACGAGGAAGAAGCTTTGTTCACATGGTGTGAAGATTTAGGATTTTCGTAGGAACTCATGAGGAATTTAACTTGATCTTCAAGTTCGATCATCCTATGGTCGGGAGGAGGCAAGGAGATTGCCTTGACGGTTTTGGGCAGCTCACGGGGTCATCCCAACTTTCGTTGTCATAGAGGCGAGATCCTCTATTATCTCCCATGATTCTTCTGCGGTGAAATCACTAAGTTTTCCACCGGCCGCTTGGTCAATGGATCGCTTAGTGGGAAAGTTGACATGATCATAAAGATTTGGACTTGGAGCCAAAGATCAATGCCGTGATGAGGGACTTTATGAAGTAAGTCCTTGAATCGGGTCCATGCTTCGTGAGAGATTCACCTTGGCGTTGTTGGAACATCAAGATGTCATTCCTAAGCTTAGTGGTTCTCCCGGTGGGAAAAATTGAGCAAGGAAGCGAGAGTAAGATCATCCCAACTTGAGATGGAGCCGGCGGGAAGTCGCTCAAGCCAATTACTAGCTTGGTCCCGTAGAGAATTGGAAGAGGCGGTAGCGTGGTCTCCCAGTAGTAGCATCAAGGTCGATGGAATCGGCGATTTTGAGAAATCCCTCGGATCTTGATTTGGATCTTGAACGAAGTCCATGGAATCACATCCGTTTTGCACCAACCGGATGGTGTCGGATCGTGAGGCCGTAGTTTGGGCTTGGTCGGGAAGCTCAATGGTGTTCCTATAGCCTAGGTGGCTTGGTCTCGAGTATTCACCAAGAGTACGGGCTCTTGGCGGGTCATTTGGTGGTGGGTTGATGAATGGTAGTGGGTTATCACCTTCCATGATGAAAAGTGATGAGGTTACTGAACAAAGGTCATGAAGAAGGGGATAGAATAAGAAAGCTAAAATAAGAAAAAATTTACTTGATAGGAATCAAGTAAAGAAACCTAAGCGGTGGACTACTAACTAGCTATTCTATTCCCGTGGCGCCAAAAACTTGATAACGCTACACGCGTCGTTCGGGGTCAAGGAAACTTCCTTTTCTTGAGCAAGTTTTATAACACCCTAGGCGATGAACCTAATTGTTGTAGTGTAGTAATTAGGGTAAGCCACGGGTATTGATATCGTTCTCTAGGGGAATAGGAATGCTAGTAAGGAGTTACTACGCTAAGGTTAAGGTTGAGGAAGATTATTTTTTATCTTTTTATGTTTTTTAGAAAATGGAAAGGTACGAATCTCGGGTATTAGATTTGGAGGTTTGGTATTTCTACCGATTACTCTACTATTATCTAATTATCTAAACTAAGGTTGTGGGAGTCTATGTCTAATTAATGTGTGCTCGTATGATAGTTTAAAGATGTGTTTACTTAGTTTGTATTACTCCTTAATTATCTCCTATTGATGGTTGAGTGTCACGTCTTATTCCTAGTTGCGTTGTGTTTCTAAAGTTGTAGGGTATCGTTTCTCCCTAACTCTTTGAACTTACCAAAGGGTCTTGTCTACAAACCCACTAGAGATTATAGACTCCTACTCTAAGGCGCTCTTTGGATGGTTTAGCCTACAATTACTCGGTAATCATACTCTAAGGTTCACAAAGATGAATCAAGCATTAAGTACACAACGAATGACCTATCGCATTACTAGATCATTAATCAACTAAGATAAGAAACAACCAATCAATATTTAATAATTAAGTTTCATACTTCCTAAGCAAACACACAAATAAATTAGCGGGACATCGAGAACATGCAAGCATACACACAAATAATCAAAGACATAATTGAAATAATGAAGCAAAGACTTATCTTGGTGTAAGATAGGGTTTAAAACCCTAAAATAATGTACAAGACACCTTATGTTCGGTTTTAGGTTTTACTCCAAAGACTCTCCACACAAAGACCGAAAAATTCGGATTCTATATATAAGATTACAATTGCGCGGCGTCACCTTATGTTTAGTGGCGTCGTCGTGTCGCCTCATTAGGGTTTCGTCTTGGCCACGTTAACCTTGCGGCGGCGTCACCTTATGTCCGTGACGCCGTCCTCTTGACCGGCGTCGTGCGGATTGCATCTAGGCCGTCCGAGTAGCGACGGCCTACTCTTTCATAGCTAGGCGTCGTCACTTGAAAATCTGAGTTTTGAGTTACGAGTCGTCACAATAATTTTGGGACGGCGTCACAATGTAACACTGACGCCGTCGCCTTCTACTTTCAACAGCTGTGAGTGTCTCGATTTTGACTTTGGCCATTTTCTTCATATATTCGCGCCTTTTCGTCCAAATAAGTGCCATTCCGGCATTTTGCCTTCACGAGACCTAAAAGTGAAAAGGGCGATATTAAGCAATAACGGATACAAAGTGATCAAATAAGGACTTAAACGACCCTCAAAATGGTACCTTTTAAAACCTTATCTACAAGTAGTCTAGCTTATTAACTCTTTAAGCGAACCAAACATCACTATCCTAAACCAATACCACTCCAAAACCAGCTCTGCATCAACCAAAATCCATTTCCATAACTGCTTAACCCAAAATTCACCACAGTTTGACTTTTGTTGACCAAGTACCAAGTTTGTTGAATCTGTTTGATAAGCTTATTCAAAGCTATCAACAGCTTGAATAAGCTTATATAAGTTGTAATAAAGCTATTTGAAGCTTGATGCTTAGCAATGTTAAAACAGATTTGATTATAGAAAATGGAAAAGGAAAACTTAACCAAACTTTGAATTAGAACTTGAAATGAATTACAAGCGATACAAAAGCTTAGTTTTAGTACAATGAAGGTTAAAATTACACTTTAGAACTTACTTAAGACATAAGGATTACAAAACGACATATATGAAAAATAAAACTAAAAACTACTCTCTTCTCTGCCTTCTCTTCCTCTATTTATTCAACAAAAGTGCTCCCACGTGTCTTCTGAGCATATCCCACTTTCTTTTAGAACCATTGGATTATTAGAGCTCATATTAGCCATTGATGAGTTTTTGGCGGAAAACTATTTTGGTTAGTGCGATGACTTGTAACAGGAAGGAGCATTTAATGCATTTGGCTTGGGGTGTTTGGAGGGTAGGAATAAGGTGGGTGTGATGATGATGGAGTGTGGGAAGTGTTGCGGCGTAGGTGATGATGAGGACTAAACCCGTGGCGGGAGTTTGACCAAGTTTGAGCAGTATTAATAGGGGACGGGTTCAAGGGTTAAGAGGGTTGGGACTTGGATTGGGTTTAATAATTTGGGGTCGGTTTGGTTTTAGGATTAGTAACAAGGACCATACTTGTAAATTCGAAAATTGGAGGACCAAGTTGTACATCTTCCAAAATAAACCAAGGGTGATTCTGCCATGTCCCAATAATCTAGGGACCATACATGAGATTTCCAACAATAAAATTTTCAAGGACCATTTTGCAAATTCGAAACTTGAAGGACCAAACTTGTAAATTATTGAAACTTTTCACCAAAGGATTAAATATGACAACATATGATTTCAAAAGGACCTTTGGTGACTTTTCTTACAAAACAAATGCCTAGGGACTAAATTTGACAAGTTTTGAAAGTTGAGGACTGAAAGCGCCAATTATGCAAACTTTGTTCGTTTTCATCGATTTTAAACATTTTGCATCCGAAACATATAAAATACAATTTTGGGATATTTTCGATATTTTGATGCATTTTGAGTGTTTTTAAATGTTTTGCGATTCAGTTTGACCAAAAATGATGAGTATTTACACACTCATCAATCCCCCACTAAACTATTGCTAGTCCCTAGCAATCTTTTGAGAAAAACTTAATGGATTTGAATCTCTTTACCAAAATCCATTACTTACGGAGTAGCCAATTGTTTTAGTTCAAGTAAGAACCTTGGTACAATGATAACCAAATGATTTTGAGCAAATCACCGACTTTCAACGGTTTTGATTTGTCTTTACGAGCCGTTTATACGGACTAGCCAACTCTTAGATAAAATATCTTTGGTGAGTCGATTACCAATTATGGTTTTCAAGCGCCTTTACCACAAGCCATAAACTTGCGGGCTAGCCAACTCTTTACTAATTAAAGATATGGTGGTGAACACCATACAATTTTAGGCAAATTGCAAGCCGTCACGGTTTGAGATATCTTTACCAAGAGCCGTTTGCTCTGGATTAGCCAATCCTTTTGTTTATTAGACATGGCGGATGATAACGTAAATTGAGTAAGTGCAAAACACTTACTCAAAAAAAAAAAAAATTGGCCAAAAATGGGGAATTGGGTGGTATAATTACATGATAAAATTCGTGAGAATTCCCCCACACTAGAAATGAATATTGCCTCAATATTCAAAGTACCCGCGGTTATGCGAAACATAGAACGTAAAGGGAAATACTACGGCCATTATTTTTGATTTTTTTTTTTTTTTTTTGAATACTTTATATACAATGTGGGGCAACTCCCCACACTAGGGTGGTAGAAAGTAGAAAGAAGTCGAAATATGGGTGAAAACCCATATGGTGTGCTATTTTTTGATTCCAGTCGCTAGCATGACTCGATCCCGCATTCATTGGTTCATGGGAAAGTTTGTAGATCCGGGACAACCACGGGAGGAATGTCCTCTCCAAAATAGTGCTTCAACCGATGACCATTCACTTTAAAATTGGGACCATCGGGTTGAGATAACTCAATGGTTCCATAAGGAAATACTTTAGTGATGGTGAATGGTCCGGACCGGTAGGATTTTAGTTTTCTGAGAAAATCTTCAATCTTGAATTAAAAGAAGGACTCGATCACCGGCGTTGAAAGCGCGGTTCTTGATTTTGAGTCATGAATCTTCTTTGTCTTTTCTTTGTAGATCAAAGAGTTCTCGTATGCTTGATCACGGAGTTCATTTAATTCATTCATTTGAACTTTCGGTGATCACCGGTGTCTGAATATCGAAGTTGGCTTGTTTCAAAGCCCGGTATGCCTTGTGCTCAAGCTCAATCGGTAGATGACACGCCTTCCGTACACTAGCTTGTATGGAGTACACCGATGGGTGTTTTATAAAATTGTCGGAAGGCCAGTCGTCATCTAGCTTATCCGACCAAGAGGCACGGTTTTCGCCTCTTGTCCTCTCGAATTCTTTTAATTCCTCGGTTGGAAACTTCCACTTGCCCACTTGTTTGGGGTGGTGCGCGAGAGACACGGTGAGTTACACCATACTTTTGCATGACTCTATCAAATTGGTCATTGCGAAATCGTACCACGATCGCGATTATAGCTCGTGGAGTTCCAAACCTAGCAAAAGAGATTTTAAGAATTTCACAACAACTCGGGCATCGTTGGTAGGTAAAGCTTTCGCTTGACCCATTTTGACAAATAGTCAACGACCACAAGTATGTATTTGTTTCCTCGAGATGAAGGAAATGGCCCATAAAGTCAATGCCCGGATGTCAAAAATCTCACACACTTGAATGGCTTTTGCGGCATTTCATTTCTTTGTGAGATATTCCGTGGCGTTGACAAGCGTCGCGGTTTTGACAAATTCGTGGGCATCCTTGTAAATCGTGGGCCAATAAAATCCGAAATCAAACACCTTCTTGGCGGTGTAGTTGGGGCTATGATGTCCCCAGTGGGTCGAATGGCAAGCCTTGAGAATGTCATTGGCTTCGACCATACACACATCGCTGATGACTTGATCCGCGCAAATTTTGAATAAGTAGGGGTCGTCCCGAAGTAATGTTTTACATCTTTAAAGAATTTGTTTTTTGTTGGGACGACATCCCTTTCACCACAAAGTTACCCGCATGATAATTTTCAAAGTCGAAGAAACCATGGGGTAGAAGAGTCTCGAAAAGAAACCACATTGAGTGTTTGAGAGGAAATGTTTCGTTTATTTCCTTTTCTCGAACACATCTTGGTGAGGGTTTTCTAGGCAGGACGAGATGATCGTGACCGGGTTCTCGGCTCCTTTTTATCACGTATAATGATATCAAATTCTTGTAGGAGGAGAACCCAACGGAGCAATCTCGGCTTTGCATCTTGTTTTGCAAAGAGATATTTGAGAGCCGAGTGATCCGTATACACCACGCATTTGGTCAAGATTAGGTATGGCGAAACTTCTCAAGCGCATACACCACGACTAATAATTCTTTTTACGTAGTGGTGTAATGGGTTTGAGCTTGATCATAGTCTTACTAGCGTAGTGGATAGGTGAAAATGCTTGGTTTTCGTTGCCCCAAGGCGCACCGATAGCAAAATCACTTGCATCGCACATGAGTTCAAAGGGTAAATCGATCGGGGCAACGAGAATGGGTGCTTAGTAAGCTTTTCTTTAATGTTTCAAAAGCTTGATGCACTCGGTGAGAAGATAAAAGGAGCATCTTTTCAAGAAGATGGGTCATAGGCGAGCGATTTTAGAAAAATCTTGTATGAATCTGCGATAAAACCGGCATGACCAAAAACTCCTAATACCTTTGGCGGTAGTAGGATGAGGCAATTGGCAATAACATCGACTTTTGCTCTATCGACCTCAATCCCGTTTTTGGAAATCTTATGGCCAAGGACTATGCCTTCTTTGACCATAAAGTGGCTCTTCTCCCAATTTAGACAAAGATTGGTGTCTTCACACCTTTTTAGCATTTTTTCTAAATGGGAGAGACATGTTTGAAATGAGTCCCCAATGACCGAGAAGTCATCCATAAACACCTCCATTGTTTCCCCGATCATGTCGTGGAAAATTGCCATCATACATCGTTGGAGCGTGCGGGAGCGTTACATAGGCCAAAAGGCATACGTCGTAGGCAAAAGTTCCGTATGGGCGGTGAATGTGGTCTTTTCTTGATCTTGTGGATCAATGGGGATCTGAAAATAACCCGAGAAACCATCTAGGAAACAATAGTATTCGTTCCACGCTAATCTCTCAAGCATTTGGTCCATGAAGGGTAGAGGAAAATGGTCTTTCTGGTGGCTTCGTTTAACTTGCGATAGTCAATACACACGCCATCCGTAACCAATCGAGTTGGAATTAACTCGTTTTCTTCATTTGTGACAAGATTATGCCACCCTTTTTGGAACACAATGGATGGGCTGACCCAAGGACTATCGAGATCGGGTAAATTAAACCGGCATCAAGAAGTTTGATAACCTCTTGTTTGATAACCTCATGGATCTTTGGATTTACTCTTCTTTGTTGTTGAAGCTGCTGGTTTGAAGTCATCCTCCATCAAGATTTTGTGAGTACAAAACTCGGGGTTGATACCCTTAATGTCGGAGAGTTTCAAGCAATTGCTTGCTTGTGTGACTTCAAGACCTTTATCGAGCAGTCTTTTCATCCTTACTCAAATATCGAGCAATTATGACGGGTAATTTATCATCACCCTCAAGAATGCATACTCGAGATGAGGTGGTAAGTCCTTAAGTTCAACCTCGGGAAATTCTCCGATGTTTGTCTTGACTTGATTTCCTTATTATGAAGTTCTTTCGGGAGGAGTGGAGGTAAAGTGTCTTGATTTAACAATTTCTCAAGAAGAAGAATATCTCCATCCATGTCAATTGGGCGTGATCAATTTCCCATGAAACCGAATCACTAGACAAGTATGCTTCAATTTCTTCCAAGATGAAGTCACCTCCCTCAAGCGGGTGAGAGAAGGGAAGAATTGGCAATGATGGGTTGAGATGAATGAGTGAGATTATCACTCAAGAATTATGAACATAACCAAGAATTTCTTGAGAGTACTCTTCGAAGCAACATCAATGATATCTATTCGATTAACCGATTCGATATCATAGTTTGCGGAGTACCTTGAAGTTTGATCAAGGTTAAAGGTGATGACTTCATTACCCACACGTAATGTGATTTCTTGCTCAAATACATCAATGAGAGCACGCCCGTTCTCGGGAATCCTCGTCCAACAATGAGGGAACCCGATGATCGCATCGAAGTCAACAACCACAAAGTGGAAAATGGAACTTTCCTACTTTCACGAATACATCCTCGGCGATGCCAGAGGACGCGATATAGAAACGATCGCAAGCTCAATATTCATGCGGTAGGAATAAGTTCGGAAGAAAGTTTCTTCCATCTTGAATAAGGCATCAGTTGATGCTTGCACCAAGATCGGCAAGGGCAAAGCATTCAATCATCCCGGAAAAACACAAGGAAGAAGAAATTTTCCGGGATCTCCAAGCTTCTCGGGAAGCTTCTTTATGAGCTATTTGAGCAATTCTCGTTCAAAGGAGTTTAGCCATTTCAAGCACTTTTCCTTGTTGCTCGACATGTGTTTGAGAGTTGATGCAAACTTGGGCATCATCATGATAGCATCCATAAAGCTTATGTCAAAATGTAGTTCTTGGAAAATTTGAAAAATTTTGTCCATTTGATGACTGGCTTTTCGCGGAGTTTTGCTCATTTAAGCGTGATGGGTAAGGAATAGAAGTTTTGGATTTGGAGTTTTCGACGGAGCTGGAGGTTCAAAAACAACTCTGGTTTGGATTTGGGTTTCGGGACAACTTGAGGATGGACATGTCTTGGTGCTTCCGAGCTAGTGGGTTGCACTTGGTCCTTTGTCGCCTCGGGTTCACTTTCCACTACCTTGGGAGAGAAGAAGAAGAGGTAGTAGGAATAGCGGGTCCATCATATGAAGCACCACTTACGGTTGTGATCGCCTTTGCATCGCCCCTCGGATTAGCGATCGTGTTGCTAGGTAAAGTACACAGGCAGGGTCGATCATTTAAAGACTTCTTAATGTCGAAATCGGCTAACCAACAACCTATTCATTTCCTCTTGGGATTTCATGAATTGCTTCAACAACTCATCGGATGATAGTCCAGTTGGAACAATGGCTTGATTTGGTGTAGGAAAATTACGGCCTCTATTGTTTGGATTAGGGCCTTGATTTTGGAAATTTCCTTGATTATTGCCATGAAAATACCACAGGTTGAAATTTCACGACACAGGTTTCTATTAAAATTTCCTTGGTTTTGGAAATTTTGACCTTGATTTTGAAAACCGTTATTTTGACTAAAATTACCTTGGTTTTGAAAACCTTGGTTTGTTCTATTCGATTTTGATTACGGTTTTGGTTTTGGTTGAAACCGGGTGGTCGAGGTAGTGGTTAGGATGGTGGTTCGGGTCCATAGGAGCACGGTATTGGTTGCCTCTGGATTAGAAATCCCATACAGCGTTTGCTTCAAAGGGTTACCATCGGTGGCCATACAATTGTAATAGGCATGGGGCCACCGCAAGTAACACATACTTCCACTTTCTTAACCGGAGGAGGTGAAGTTTGTGGAAAAAGACTTTCTTTTGGTTGGAAGAACCAAAGCTTGAATTGCTTCAGTGAGTTTGTCAATCTTAGCATCGGTGCTAGATTGACTCACGAGCGATGAAGAAGGACCAACAACGACTTGGGAAACAACCGGTTTGCTTCGTGCGGTCACGGAGTTTAGACTTGTTTTCAATGATCGCTAAAGCTTCTTTTACGGTTTGCTCAAGAAATTTCCTCCGGTGGAGGAATTGAGAGAATCTTGATCAGTTGACTCACTCCATTATAGAAAGTATCGAGTTGCATCAACTCGGAGAAACCATGGTGAGGACATTTGCGAGCAATTCCTTAAAACGATCCCACGATTCTTTGAAGGATTCATCAAACTTTTGTGTGAACTTGATGATTTCATTTTAAGACTCGTGGTCTTAGAAGGTGGATAGAACTCATTCACAAATTTCTTCACCAAATCTTCCCATGTTTCAATCGATTGAGGGGTTGTTTTCAAGCCAAATCCGGGCTTGTCCTCGAGGAAAATGGGAAGAGAAGAAGTTTGACGACATCGGTAGGGACATTCTTGTATTTGATGGTAGATGCAATATTGTTAAACCATCGAATATGAGCATGAGGATCATCCTCTCGAAACCATAGAATTGATTTGAGGTTACAAGATTTAGTAACCGGTTTTGAGTTCAAAATTTTCACCACAATGGTTGGGATAACAATAGCATCTCCATACCCATCGATGGGTGCTCGGAGAAGCTTCGCACATAGGGCGTTCTTCCGCCACGATAGCGGAGTAGTGTGAAGCGATCCGGATCTCGGATCCGGTGATGGGCGCGATCGTCTATTGACACGCCTTCTTGGAATCTTGACAAGCTCACGAAATGGGCTCACGGATCTAGAAGGCGAGTGCGCATACACTAGAGTTGACTCTAAGAAATCTCGAGTTAAGGAGGTGGGAATTATGAAGGAATTATGAAAATGGGGAAAGAAGAATCTTTTGGGTTTTATGGTTTTGAAAAGTAGATATAACAACAAATCCAATTAAAACAATATCGAGGCAAAACGACGATGAACTTAAACCAATAATCACAAGATGAATGGCTTCTTTGAAAAAGGTACACCAATCACAAGGACACAAAGGCAAGTTTTAATCTTTGGTTCGGGAACTTATTATGGTCGTACCCCAGTTAGGTAGTACTTGCCTTGGTTCTCGATGGTAATTTTTATGTTGTTATTATTAAACAAAGAAAACGACAAATCTTTTGTATTTTTATTTTGATATATATATAGAAACAAAAGAAAAATATTTTTGTGTTTTATATGTTTTAAGATGTTTTGGATTTTGGATTTTTATAAGAAAATATAAATATATATAGATGGTATGAACAAGGAGTGAATATTCAAATCACTAATCGCTAAGCGGAAGATTATCGGCCTGACTCGGCGTGGCGTAAAATTTGATCGGCCCCAAACGGTCAAGTTTATTACACAAGTCAACCACTTGTGAATGGTCAACCGTAATAAAAGTAAAGCGACTTGAGAAACAAATGCAATTAAGATCAGAGGAGTTTAGTGTTTCCCGGTCGTTAAGTCCCAACGAGCTATCGATTAAATCTCAAGCGTGTAGTGATCGGGAGATATGAGCGGAGCAGTTTGAATGGGTTAATGATAATACTAGATGACAAAGGCTTAAAAAATAAAGAAAATTAAAAAGATAAATTATATTAAATAAACGCTATCACTATTTTTAAAGTTCGATTATTGTGATTTTTAAACTTAAATTAAAAAAACTACGTTACGTACAAAAGAAAATGTAAAACTTAAACAATAATAATCCTAAAAATATGAAAATGATATTTTACAAACCTAATGTAAAAGAAAATTTTTAGAAAAAGAAAATTATTTTTACAACTATTTTATAAATTTGAATTAAAACTAATTTTAAACTTTAAAACTAAATTAAAATACTAAAATTTATGAAAATAAAGAGGAAAAAAATGAAACTATTTTCAAAAATTTAAAATAACAAAGAGAATTTTCAAAACTGGATTTTGTATTTTTACGATTATTTTCTATTTTCTATGAATTAAAAACTATTTAAAACTAATTAAATTGCTAAAATTACAAATTAAACTTGGAAAAATCTGGAAAAATATTTTTTGCTTTTATATTTATCTTAACCTAGGAAAATGAAAACTTATTTTTTGAAGCTTTTACGATTTAATTGCAATAAAGGTTAATTAAAAGTCTTAAAAGCTGATTTAAATCAAGAAAAATAGCAAACTGACTGATGAAAAATATGAAAAATTCAAGAAAAGACTAAAATATTATTCTAAATCTATGAAAAATATAAAAACTAGGTGGCTTATGTGAGAATATGAAGGCTGTAGTTGTAAATGCTTGAGAATAAGCACTTTGAATAAGCCAAAAGGACCAAATGAGCACAAAACTTATCTGAAGTTACAATAAGCTCAAAATACCCAATTGCAACAAGTATCAACTATCCTTAACCTCTATTGAGCTGTTTGAGCAGTTTGATGAATTGAGCTTAATTCAAAAGCAGGTTTTACCCACTACTTATAGGCTTAAGAATAAGTTAATCAATAAGCTAAAACTTAAAAACATATGTTGGGTCCTACACTAGACACTGGGTGACTACTTATAAACCAAAAACTAGACCTAAGTGAGCTAAGATGAGCTCTGTGCAAGAAACTGCACAAACACATGCACTATTCGATTAATCTTGAGTTTGTGCTGAGGAAATGAGACCAATTGACAAGCTCATTTAGAGCTTATAAAAATTGACAAAAATCTACAAAAATGTTAATAAGAAAATAGACCAGTTGAAGTTTTTAAAACCACAAGTTTCACTTGAATTGGCCCGAAATGAACTCATGAAAATTCACAAAGTTGGGTGAAAGCAGGATTTTCATGTTTTGACTTTTTGTGATTTGAAAAGTTGACCAATTTGAGTTTTGATCTTAAACCATGAGGTGATTATGATGTAATATGACAAAATAAAGCTAATGCAATCTATGTCTATGATATTTAAGCACAAAACTAGTTTTTGATTTTACAAAATCTGTGATTAAACAAATTAAGGCAGTTGAATAAGATTTTGACTTTGAGCTTATGTAGGTGCAATATTGAGGAGATATGAGTATAATAGAGCTACACAAGCCAAAAACAACAAGTATTACCCACTAAACAAACCTCTAACACTTGGCTAACCTATGATCCAAACACACTTTATTATTTTGCGATTTGAAAGTAAAATTAAATCAAGCTGCTAAACTAGCTAATGCTATTGATCAAAGCTGAATTTAAGCGACCTAAATACAACTAAATAAACAAGTTTGAGCAGTTTATGATTACAAATACAAGTACAAACACAATATGGCGATTGAAAATGGAAAGTGACAACACTAGGATGTCCGACTTGTTTTGTAGGCTAAGATCGAACCAAAAACCACTACACTAAGCCATTTCCAACCCCAAATAAGCATTCTGCATCAACCCATATCCATTTCCATTTCACTTTTGCTCGGTTTGACTTTTGTTGACCAAGTATCAATATTGCTTGAAACTTAAATGCAAGCTTTACAAAAGCTATAATAAGCTTATATAAGCTTGTTTTACTTGGAAAAAGCTATTTGAAGCTTGAATGTAGAATTAAGCGAAATTTTCAACGATAAGCTTGAAACTTGAAATCTTAACACAAACTTGAATTGATACTTGGAAATAGTTTATAATGATAAAATAACCTTAGTTTGATACATAGAAACAAAATATTACGACTTTTACATTAACTAAAACCTTAAGATTAAAAAGCGACATAATGAAATTCAAAACTAAAATCTACTCTCTTGCTTTTCTCTTGCTTTCTTTTTATAGCAAAACATCTTCTCATTGACTTCTGAGCATTTCCCACTAATTTCCTTGGCCATTGGATCTGTTGAAGATATCTTGGCCGTTTGATCAAGTTTTGGCGCCAAAACATATATAAGCCAGTTGGGGTTGAGTGAGGGGTGAAGAAGCATTAAATGCTTCTTGGAGTGTTGTTGAGGTGGGGGGAACAAGGTGAGTGGGGAAGTGATTTGGAGGTGTGGGAGGTTGGAAGTTGCAGGTGTTTGGTGAAGGAGAAGAAAAAGGCGCGGGGGTTGCTTTGTTTGACCAGTGGGTTGACTTGGCTTATATTATGAAGGGGTCCAAATTGTTGTGTGAGGGGTCATAATGGGTAATGGCGAGGTCAAAGGTGTTTAGGCTTAATAATAACAAGGACCTTTTTTGTAAATTACGAAAAACAAGGGACCAAAGTTGCCATATTTTCAAAGTTGCTCAAGGGACTAAAAGTGACAAGCTCCAATAGTACAAGGACCAAACTTGACATTTTCAAATTTCAAGGACCATTTTGCCAATTTTAAACTTGAAGGACCAATTTTGTAATTTCTCAAAACTTTTGATATTTTTCACCAAAGGACTAATTTTGACAAGTTATGATTTTAAAAGGACCTTTGGTGATTTTTCTTTGAAATTAAGTGCTCGGGGACTATTTCGACAATTTTTGAAACTTGAGGGATGAAAGCGCCAATTATGCAAACTTAGCTCATTTTCATCGATTTTGAACATTTTGCATCGAAACATATAAAATGCAATTTTGGAATAATTTGAGTATTTTGATGCATTTACGAGCATTTTTAAGCGTTTTGCGATTGATTTAACCAAAATGATGAGTATTTACACTCATCATTCCCGATTAAGGGTTGAGTGAGGGTGAAGAAGCATTAAATGGACCTTCATAGCTTGATAATTTTCAACTCTTTGCATTTAAAGAGTTTTTATAGCAGTGTAAGTTTGAGAGAGAGTTTGAGTCCACAGCCACAGAGGTATTATAATCAAGTTTCGGTCCATTATCTGTTTTCCTTGGTATCGGATGGACCTTCATAGCTATGGACCAGTCATCCAGGTTTGTTTAGCGATATTCTGACTTATAGCGACTCCATTATATCATCGGAAGACATGATATGATGATACTTTTAGTCTTTGGTCTGGTTGACCACTCTCCTTTCATCTTGAGTCGGCTGAGCTTGAGGTTTGGGCAAACCTTTGATCTTTGGGACAAATGGACCTCATTAATACACTTGATATAATAAGGTTCCATCCCAATCAAATAGCAAAGCATCGCTTTTTCCATTTGTTGAATTTGCCAACTTCAAGTCTAGGGCACCATTTGAATAAGCTCCACCCTTTTATCGACTAGTTGGGGTACATCAATTTGACCATAGGAATCTGATTTAAAACTTTTAGAAGCGACTTAAAGGTTTTATAATCACTTTGCTCTGATACCACTTGTTGTTCCCTATTCACTATAGTTTAAAAAACAATTAAGTACTTAAAACAATTTAATAGTGAATAATATTTGAAATTAACGTAAGTAAAACACGCTAAGTAATTTTCAACATCATATTCTTATTAGAAATAAATCAAAATATCGTTACCCAAGCACTTGCGAATAGTACTTGGGATTGAAATGACAAAGTTTGGGTGACTCCTCTCTAAGCTCGGGGCTAAGTCGAGCCTGACTCTAGAACCACTTGAGCTAGCTCGAGGATAAAGTTGTATTGGAGGGTGAAAAGTTGGCTTGTGTGTATGTGTGTTTTACAATTCGCGAGCTTAAACTTTTCACTCATTCTCTATCTATTTATACAAGTATGATTTTAACTTTAACCTAGAAGACAAACACATTGATCACGATAATCACGAAATAGATATATTCTATTCTTGTTTTACTTTGCTATTAGTAGTCGGTAGTGACTTCTTTCCATATGAGAGAATCCTTTAGTATCGCAGCTTACTATAAATGGGAAGATATGGCTTTAGTAGATAGGGACTTAGTTTTATCTGGGTAAAGCACTTGGGGACTTAGTTTTATCCGGGTAAACTTTTCCTCCTAGTCCGCTCATTCTTGGTCTTAAAGCCTTGATATCTTCCTTGGTTTGTCTTGATCTTACTTGATTGTAGAGAGTCTTAGGGATTCGGTGAGTTATTGTCATCAGCTCACTGAATCCACCATCTTCTTCTTGACTTAGTCTTCACCCATTAAGTTCCGCTTCTTTGAGTGGAGGCTTCTTCTTCGCCTCGTCTTGAGTAACTGAAGATGGCTCATTGAGAGTCTATGCGCTCGATGACTGATAGTGTTAACTGGTTGAACACTTAGGTTATTTTCTATTGAATCACTAGATTAAGGGTTTGGGTATTTCTTAACCAATGATGTGTGCAAAGAATTTGGTGTATTAAGAGATGGGATATTTGGTATTTTAACATGCTTTGTAAGGGTGGTGGCGGTCGTGATCTCATGCATCATCCCATACTAACCATTCATCAATAATATTTGCCATCTCACCACCATGCCTCTAAATGCCTCCATCTTTTTAGTGACAATAATGATTCACCCATGATTCACCCTTTTAAAGCGTTGAGCGGCTCTTTTTGTCCTCCTTACTCCCACGCCTTGGCAATCCATCAAAGTCATCCATACCGCATTCATGTTTCATTATGTGTGGCGGTGTTCAAATCGGCATGGGCGTCAGGGCTCATCTGGCCCATTGCCACCACCATAACTGTAAGCCTCTAATTGTCAAGCTTGCAACCGAGAAAAAATATATGTATTCTTTTGAAAAAAAAAAAAAAAAAAAAAAAAAAAAACTGCGATACCTCTAATAAAAAATAGACCTAAAATAAATATTTTTTTATGCGATTTACCCGTTTCAAAACCAGTTAATATTAGTAGTAAAGTGGTATACTCGTAAATCATATTTATAATTAATCAAAGCTATTTAAGGAGTGGTCCTTATAAATCTTTAAAAATTGTAGTTTTATCCTATGATACTAAAGTCGTTTTCTTCTAAAGAATGGGTGGTAACACGTAACCCTTTTCTAGTTTCTTCCGCTTTAACTTATTCCTACATTCCCTATTTTTTATATTTATAAAAGTAGATTATTATTATAAAGTTGTATATTTGATAAGATGAGATAGTACAAGGCACATCACAAAAATATGATCATTGAGATTGAAAGTTTTAGAATATCTGTTGAAAAATTGGAAATAAATGCGTAAGCTATGAAACTATGAAAGGTTTTGTGAGTTTAGTTGGAAGAAAACGTCTTTATTTTTTACAAAATATTTTATTTAAAATATGGAAAATGAATATTGCGTTCAAAACAATTTTTTTTATGTTTTCTTTGTTTTTCTTGAAACTCAAAACCTCTCTTTTTTCTACAAAATAGAACACAACGAGCAGGATAGCCCGCGCGTTGCTGCGGGGGCGATGTGTTCTCGACCATTATGTTGACAATGTTGAATAATGAAAGGTCCAATTAGTTTTAACCGTATGTTGTAATTTTGTTTTATGTGCGGAGCGTATGTATATGGTTGTATTGCACGCGGCGTATGAAAATGGTATCGACAAAACTAAAATGATACTAAAGTTATGCATTTTGATACATTAAAATAAAGTCATTAACCTACTGAATCGATTCCGTCAAACCATGTATATCTTCATCAATTTCCCAACAGTCAATTTTCTATATAACAAATTATGTCAACTTCCACAACATTTTGCAAGAATATTTGAACCCGACTCAAGTGTATGAGCATTTACACATATATCTCAGTGACATAGAAGTTGAGATGTCAAAGAACAGATGCTTCATAAAATGTTAAGTACGCATACACTTTGATAGTCTAAATGTATTTGTCAATAATTGGTGTACCAACTCACATTAACTATTGTTGACTACAAAACACGCAACATAAAATCAAGAGATTCACCTCAGCTTTAAGATTTTGTTACCACCGGTTTGACCCAGTTTGACCCAAAACTGTAGCTAATGCAAATTTGTATCATAGGTTGACCTGCATATAAGTTTGAATCAAAGATTACAGAATGAGTATACAAATCTTCCTAGTGGCTATCCATTGCCCAAAAAAATATTGGTTAATGAATTTTAAAACACTCCATACTACACTTTGTATTTAAGTAGCCTATATACAGAAGCCAAGATTATTTGGCATCTTATTGAGAATACTACCAGTATTTTTTGTATTTGGTATTAAGTTTATAGCTTTTGAGTTTTGAAGTTAGATAGTAGTAGAAAGCTTGACTATAAAATTCAAAGCATACCTTTTCTTGTGCTTCAAAATGTATGAGTTACAGACCTGCCAATTGCAAAACAGAACAACCCGTACACCACTAGTATGAATTTGAAGAGCAACTTCACGTTGGGCCGCTGTTCATAAAGGGTCCAAATTACCAGAGTAAGTCAAGCTTTAAATCATTGCAATCAAGCACTAAACAGACAAACAACAAATCGGGTCTAAAGTGAAAATCAAACACCCGCCGTCGACCTTAAGTATTGACATGCGATATTTGGATTAATGCTAATGAGGTTCTAGATGACAAACTCCCTAATATCATAAGTGAAGGCGAGATACGAAACCATTTAACATGTCAGCGGTTCATACCATAAAATAAGCGGCCCGCATTGTGAGCTCGGTTATCATCGACTTGTGAAGGATTAAGGTAAATTGTTCATAAATTATTAAGTGCTTACGGTGTGCATAATTACGAACCTTCATGGTTTGAATATTTGGTTTGTCCCACAGGACACGACCGTTTCCACAAACACATATTTGCCTTCTTATGAAGCTGTTTTTCGTCACACGGTCTGTTGCGAGCCATCGTCACTAGAGTTAGGTCTAAAGATACATATTAGGTTGCCTAAAATAGCAGTTGCTTCTTGGTCAGTAAAATATGCACTAAGCGCAAATTTAAACCCATATGTGTTTCAACTAATATGAAAATCGTGAATGTACATGACAAAAGTTAAACTCGTTGTCAAATTGTGGAGTACATCGAGCGCCCAAAAACAAATAAATAATAACTCTTGAGATGCGAAGTTATCGCCTAAGACATACCAAATAGCAACCTCTAGTCAACACTAACACCATTGTCGTGTCTTACATAGCCGATACTTTTACCTCCAATGGCAAAACCGAATGACCTGGTAAAACTACATATAATACACATACATAAAAATCTTATTAAGATTAACAACATAACATCATAAGCAGATAAGACTTTTTGTCTAACTTAAAATTTTAACTAAAAACCTTGGATTGTGAATTATGTGACTCGAAAAAAGGTTTTTCAGCATTGTGTTTGAATCCATAAATATAAACCAACTGAATTTACTGATTAAAAACATCACTTGCAGTTCTAAATGACGGAATACATGTTCCTGTTCCACCTATTCCAAACATCCTATACACCAAATTTAAAACTTATTAACTTGTCCGAAAAAACCGTATCCTAACAAAACATCTAGTTTTAGAAGTGTTGTAAACTCAGCATGACCGTCCGTTGACATAGAAACATCCCCCTATTCACTTGCATATCACTAACGGACCAAAAAAAAGACCCCTCTCTTTGTTGAAGATCCAACATTAGAAGACACACTCATCGGTAATACCCGAGGACCACTTCGACTCAATCCCATTGTGTGTGAATCAACCGCAAAAAGTCACCCATTAACAAAAATTGAATTATAAAGTGAAAATAGATTCAACATCACATTATATTATTCATTAACATGTAACTATTTAAAAGTGTGAATAAGAAACTTGTACCAAGTTTCTTATTCAAACTTTTAAAGTTTATTATAATGAATATGTGAGTTTCTAAAGTTTATAAGAGTTTCTCACTTTTTAGTCCAACAATGCATTATCGAGCTTATGTCCATGTCCTCACATTACGGTGTAGAGGCAAATATAAAATATCGAACCAATATTAGATGATCTTCCGTTAATGTCATGCACAATTAGCTGTTCATCACATTTTTGGAAATCATTTTACAAAATTAACACAACGTTAGATAACAAACCTGATCAATCGAAAAACTTGCAATGGTTGCGATTTATTAATCTCTTTTCTTCATACATGAGGCCAAAATGAACCACCACCAATGCCCTTGTCGGACTAACTTGACTTGAAGAATTTAAATGTACTGAAACGGTAGAAATTATGTAGTTCTTCCATTGTAAACATTTTCCTTCAAGCAGTCTGCGTACCCTCGGTAATTCATCCAATGCTTGACACCATATATGAAGGTCGTTGCCATTTTTCATTCATAAAATCTGCAAACATGAAAAGGAATAAGCTTTATGAAGTCGACCCATTTTATAACAGGAGTTGTAATAGATATATTTATTGCACCTTTGTAATACTTCGAGCAAAAGACAAAAATGAAAATATGTACTTTGAACAAAGCTAAAACCTTTACCGCTCTTGGGCTTGTTTAGACAAATTCATCACTCTTTTGTTGGCCTTTCCATGATTCATGTTACAAAAATTTGTGATGAATAATGTAGTTGATTTCAAGATGGTCCAATCAAATAGAAATCAACTATAAGTTGTGATCGTGATCTATTTTAGTAAAGTGGATGCTCACATACCCATTCAATATCCTATTGCCTTCTGATGATTAGAATTACAAATTGTGTATCACTAATGACGATACTTAGGATTAAACAAATAACTAAACCAAGCCACCTCAGTTGACCACATTTAAATATATGAGTTCAGCTTTTACGATGTATTTAACACATATGAATGTATTTTTATTGCTGAATTTTAGTACGGAAACAAATAATATTAGAATCATACATGTGTTCTTATGAATGAACAATGTCGAACATAGAATACTAAGAATCTAAATTAAGTTTATGGTCCCAAACTGCCTACACACAAAAAACTCACAACCATTTCAGCAATCATTTGGTGGTCGAAAGTCCTAACCAACACCCTATTTACAAATAAATAAAAAATGCAAAAAATACTGATTGGAATATGAAAATTGACTCAAACTATCTTCTTTATAACATATGAATTAAATTAAGTGTAGAGTTGCATAATAAGTTTCATGTTAACTAACCCTTTACATAATCTCCTTCCGAGTTTTTATTAGTAAGAAAGATATTCAAAATATGTCCGTACCACTCCTGCGATACAATCGTTAGGCCCATTGAAACCGGTGGGTGGCCTTTCCGGTGGCTATGATCTTTCACTTTTTAGCTTTCTTCACGGATGTTTCTTTCGCTTTCACCGACTTCTTTCTACACAACACAATTATCGATAAATTGCATAAACCGATTCCACTATCATCGATTACCATCCACTTTAAGCCACCTCCACAAAAGGCGTGAAAAAAATTAAAATAACCAATTTTAAAATAACGAATCATAAAAGCACAAACACAATTAAACCACTAATCTTCATTTGCAATCAAGGTGAAAACCTTAACCAAATTAGAACCAAAGTAAACAATAAAAAAATTAAAAGGATATCTATACTTGTACACTTTTGATTCTATTTTTCCGTTTGATGCGATGTTGTCGATGATCGCCGCTTATTCCGGCGTTCAAAGGTTCACTTGATTCGCGGGTGTTTCGATCGTGTTGTTGTGGCGTATGTTTGGGGGTTTTGATGATGAGCGGAGTGTGGCTTTTGATGAAAAAGGAAGTGGTGCGTAAATCGGTGTGTGTTTTTGGTATTAAAAGTGGGTTATAGAAGAGGCGAGTGGATCTGGAATTTTCTGGGGAGGCTTTTTGATGAAGAAGGGAACCGACACACTGTATATATAGTATAATACAGCTTTCCAGCCTTAGAAAACGTGTAATGTTCATTCGAGTTGCTAGCAGCAACTTTGGTAGCCAATCATAGGTTGCCATGTATAACAAATGCTTCTAATGACATTGAAACAACCAATAGAATGTGAGATTAGGATACTAATTACCATATAACACATTTGCTTTGCCTCACTCTCCCGATGCCTTTTAGTATATAGTATAATATCAATTGAAAGCATTTTCTATGTTTTTTGGAAAATTGAATCTCCTTCATTTAAAAAGAATGGTCAATTGCATATATACCTACTAAAACTTCAATATTTGCATATATACCCAAAACATGCTTAAAATGCATTGTACATTATGCAATAAAAACTTGTATTTTGGGAAATATGCAGTTTTAAGTTTTAGTGGTATATATCTGATTCTAAAAGGAAACTAAAAATTCAAATTTGAGAAATTTTTTCTCCATTAAAAGCAAGGTATCTGAGATCACAAATAACACGTTATTGGTATCTTGCCTTCAATGTGCATCACATCATCTGCACTCCCAATATAGCAATAACTCAAATCTCTCCATCATACACACCACTAACGTATTATTGGGTCCCACTTTTTATTTTTATTTTATTTAAAAAATAACACATTTTATAAAACATAAAATAAAATTACAATACATGAAATTAAATTACAATACATAAACAAACACATTTTATTAAAATTATATGTAAATTTTCTTTTGGCTCTATTACTACTTTTGCTATTTTCCAAACACCTAATAATAATACATAACTCTGGGTCTCTAGTAGACTAGTAGTCTAGTACTACTTCATTTTCTTAAACAAATAATACATGAGAAATCACGAATTTCTGATTTGTGTGGCCGATTATTCTGATTCTTTATAAAAATCTGTAGAAATGATTCAAAGATCTGAGAAAAAATCGGGACCCATAAAATAATCGGGAATCACATTTTAGTCAAAATTGTGGAATTAATTACTACTGATTAATTGTATTAATATATTCATAATCATAACTCTAGGTCTCTAGTAGACTAGTACTACTTTGCTACTTTCCAAGCACCTAACCCAACTTTTTTTGAAGGTGAATTTTATAAAGTCTTCGTGTCGCGGTTCGACGGTAGGAGGTCTAGACTACGTTGTCTAAACCGGTCCATATTAGAAGCTCGCTCGAGCGAAATCTTATTTCAATCTTAGATGGAAAACCCTACTAATCCGCCCATCGATACACCGCAAAAACACAATAAAAGAAGAAAAAAAATATACATGATTTAAACATGAATGGCGTGAGCCACTCTCTTGGCAATTCTTTTGGCTCATGAATAGCGTATGGCCGGTATGCATGTTAGCGCGCCGATTCAAGTAGGGTGCGATTGGCGTGTTAATAAGCATATATCTGAGTGTCTTCTAAAGACACCCTTTACACTCTTTTTCTCATTCAAGAAAACAAATACTAGTACATAGCAATTGCTCTATTTCTTTTCCTTTAACCAAAGTTTCTCACTAATTTTGGGTTAAATTCAATTTATGTAAATTCTTTCATTTCCTGAATAAGTTGACGTGCTCGCTTCAAAATTGTTTACACCTAACAAAATTACGTCACACATTTTGATGATGATAATCACAACATTTACGTCACTAGATTTCCGATGAATGGTTATTCTTCACCATTCTTAGTTTGCATTTTTCATAAGCAGTTATTTGATTTTTTATATTTTTTGTTTCGACTTTTGATTCTGGCTATCGAGATAAAATTGTGAGTTCTCATTATGGGTGTCGTTCGGTGGACCGGCCGACCCGACCGAGTCGGTCGATTTGGTCGATCGAGTTAATCTATTCGGTCAACCGAATTGACCGATTCTAAGCAAGTCGGGTTCGGGTATATTTTTAGCCTTGTGTTGCCCGAACCGACCAACCCGACTTGGGTTCGTGAACACTTTCTGATGTAAAATCTCGGGTTGACCGAACCGAATTGACCGACCGATTGGCCGACCGAATTGGCCGGCCGAGTTGACCGAGTTTTAAACAAAGACGGGTTCGGGTATGTTTTATGGGACGGCGGGTTGGCCGGCCAACCGGTCAACTCGAATAACACCTAGTTCTCATATCAATTTAGGATTTATGTTCTAAAATATATAATTTGTATGAGTTTCAAGATCGACACGTATGCAAAATAGTTTTATTGGTTTAGCTATGGTGGCAAGTGGAGTTGTTTCATGTGACGCTGATGGACAGTGAGATAGACAACAAAGATGAAGATAAAGAAACTGATCGATGACACGACTAACTTAAACCGAGTCAATATGAAAATGAATGAAAATGATCGTAAAGATCACACAATGAGTAATAACTAATAACTAAAGGAAGATAAAGAAATAAAAACAGGTGCCATTATATTTCTTCGATTAGGTCATATGTCAAGACCTAGATAACAAAGGATGAGACATGGCTCAGTCAAAATCTACCGTAAGATGATCTAAACAAAACGATAAGCCAGAAAGAAATATAACACACACTCATTATCAGTTGTACAAACATAGATATATTTTAGGACAAGTGTTATTAAGATTACCAAAATATTTGGAGCACAATGAAAACATGTAACCTTGGTTCTCATCGCAACATGTTCGATAAGGTTAGCTTGACCAGCAATCTGTTTATTCCATTATCTAAGTTTCATAACTAATACTA
Source organism: Chrysanthemum lavandulifolium (assembly GCA_022545495.1). Lineage (NCBI taxonomy): Eukaryota > Viridiplantae > Streptophyta > Magnoliopsida > Asterales > Asteraceae > Chrysanthemum > Chrysanthemum lavandulifolium. The sequence continues at coordinate 303,194,563 of CM040240.1, forward strand.
CTACGTAACTAGCTAAATCTATAGTGTCATAAATGATAAAAGGGACAATTAAGACAACGAGAATCCTGCTTTTAATAACTTTTTATAAATCTTTGGTTCTAAAGAAAAATTGACACAAGAATAGATTCAAAGCAACCTAATATTAAAAAGCATGATTTCTAAGTATGCTTCTTAACCAACAACTAAAATGTCATTAGTTGTTGCCAAATCAACTTTTTATAATGATGATTGTTTAACAACCACATAACCAATTCAACCTACCCAATCAAATGTGGCCATCCACATTGTTTTAACAAATGACAGTACAGGCTTTGTTATGCCAATCCAACAAGATATGACACCAACTGAACGGTCGCTTTTCTTGATACCCGACAATAACTAATTCCACCAGATTACCAAAACAAGTGCCTAACTAAAAAGGAAAAGTCAATATTTAAAGGTCACTATTTATACCGAAACTATTAAGGGGTAACAGGGACCTAAGCCAGCACTATTAGAAGAACCCAAAAACACAAGTTTTTTTAGCCATTTCTCTTTGTTTTTACACATTAACTAAACCCACCTATTTTGACCCGTCTAGTTATAAACTAAATTTACGCAGTATGTCATAGTCACATATTAAGACTTGAAAATATCACCTTCCATGCATTTCAAACAATCCAATTTAACATTACATCAACCAAGTAATAGTATCAAAATTAAACACTACAACTCCTAAAAGTCTTCTATACCAAACAAAACAAACATTAACCAACCATTTAACGATAACTGGAAATCCGGTTGTATCCAACGATCTTTTTCAATAAGGTCAAACAGGGATAAGATTCTTGATGAGACATTCAGAAAGAAACAATCTAAAGGTCTGAAACACTCAAACCTGCATTACAAAGTGAACGAGAAAAAAATCAGTGTTAGATGAAGTTGAAATGAAAATGTAAAAATATAAGGTAAATTGTGTTTCTAAATTGTAGGCATGGTTTAAAACATAAAGATAGTCAACATGCGTAAAGTATAGAGCAAGTATTAGACTAAACTTTGTCAATTGGTCATCCTTAATTTAGCACTCGAAATGCAAGTCTAGCAGATAAAACTTTGTTTTTGTTGGTTGACATTAGATTTTCGAATTTGAAGATTTGAAGATGACATCAATTATGCATCGAATGAAGTGCAATGCTAGGCCAACAAACACATATATACTGCGTATACAAACACGGCACTCTCCCCCAAATGTAATCATACTAATTTTTCATCTAATGAATTCAATGAGACAAAATTAACTGATCGCTAAAGGGCTGATGTTTAAAAGGTGGAAAGTTAATTTGTTATACTGCATGACAACACAAGCTATAAGAGAATATTACTTGATAAATCTACATATTCATCAACAAAATGTAATAACACAGATCGTAGACAATGTGCAGGTCTAGATTTAAAAAAATCATGGCCATTTAAATATGTTATAACTCAATGCACGTAAGCGGATAACGTGCTAGCCATTCGAATTGAGTAGCAGACTTCCCACGCAATTTACAGTTTAAGCAATTGTAGGATAAAATGTCTCCATTTTGTAACTAACTTTAGTGAACGTTCTAAACATATAAGATAACCAATAAACAATAGTCTACAAACCTGGAGGAAGGGATTGCTTCAACTTATCGGCCTTCTCCTTGTCATGGACACACAAAGTGTAGAGATACTTTGAACAGCGAACCTTGAACTTAACAATATCCTTGCTTCTTTTGATCTTCACAGAGCGAGCATCCTTCCTTCTTGCAGTAAGAAGGAAATCCTTGATCTCATGAATTTGCTTCGGCTGAGTAGCAAAAATAGCAAAACTGAAAGTTAGCCAACTAATATTCACAGGTCCCTAAAAAACAAGCATAAACTGTCCAAAAACAATCAGCTACGCCACTACAGTACACAACATTTCATTTTTGTGTAAGCTTATACACCTACGTCAAAGTTCATATCTAGTTGCAGTACCCAATGAGTTTATGATAGTGTTTTCATTGTGAAGGCATTTCCAACACAACATAGTAAAAACCTAAATTGTTTCAAAACAATGAAACTACATTAGATAGTCCAAGGTGCTCCTAAATCTTAACATCACTTGCATATATACTACTTCGCATTTAACACCACTCGCACACACAGTTCATACCAGAATCACAGAATAACATGACTTTACAGCACAATAGCACATTATCTAGCAGGTTAAAAGTTAAAACTGCTCAAGCTTATATGACTCTGCTCATTTTATCAGCTTATTTTCTAACTTATAAGCTTTGCTATGACTTAAATATAAAAAAAAATTCTAATAAACTGAAAATTTTAACTTATGTATATGACAAACCACATACCCATAAGCTAAAACATAATCTTACAGAATGTTTTTTTAAGCTTCTATTTGGGCTTATAAGCTTGAGCGTTTTTCATTTTTCCACAAGTTTCAAAATAAGCAAAAAAAAGCATGCTTATAAACCATAAGCCAAAAACAAGTAAGCTCGTAAGTCCAAAAACAAACTTAGGGAGTGTTTGGTAAGCTTATTTGTGAAATTATAAGAATACTTGGTTTTGCTTATATTTCAAAAGCCCGCTTATTTTGAGACTTATCATGGTAAGCCTATACGAGACTTAAAACACCCTAAAGCCGAAATCAAATAAGCTTAACCAAACAACACCTATCTATAAAGCATTTTAATAAATAACTGAATAAAGCATATCTAATAATCTACAAACCAAACAACAAAAGTATAAATAATTCAATCGTAACAACCAATAACTTTATGAGCATGAATATACATTTTAGCAAAAAAGAACATAGTCTAACAGAAATTATAGCTGTAAAATGTTAAATATAATGATAAAATTTAAGAGAGTGAACCATTTTTTTGGAGGTGATGAAAATACGGCAGCCGAAGTGAAGAAGACCTAAACCCTAATTTCTGTCATGGATATAAAGGTGTACTGGTGGTCTTCATCAAACACATGGGCTGGGCTTTTTTGTTTATGGGCTTTTGGTAACTTGTTTTCGAATTAAACAAATGGGAATTTGGTTTTATGTTTTTGGAGTTAAGTTTAATTGTGACGCAGCTTGGCAAAAATAGTTCAGGAAAGTGGGTATGGGTTTTGTAGCTCATAATTGCAACAGAGAAGTGTTACTTTCAAGAGCTAGATCAAAATTGTATGCAAACTCGCCCTTAGAGGCTGAAGCTAAAGCTGTTTGGTAGGCTAATAAACAAGGTCAAAGTAAAGGCTACTCCGAAGTTGTTTTTGAGTCAGATTCATTAACTTTGGTTCACGCACTCCATAACCAATTGATACCTCTACAAATTACGACCATGTTTGATATTCTAACTAACTCACTTACATTTAGTACTTGTAATTGGTCCTTTATAATGATAGAAAGGGATATGGTAGCTCATAATATAGCGACATGGGCATTAGGATGCATTAACGATGTTATTTTAGAAGGCGATGTTCCAAGTTGTGTTGGTTTTATGGATATAAATTAGTAGACGTGAGTTAGGATCGAACTCGAGACTATGGGATTGCACACTTTACGTATGAGAATTTAAAGTTAATAATTAAATATAAATGTTATATTTATTTATTTATTAAACGAAATAACTAACGGACGTTAAGTAATTAATGTAATGGATTAACGGTCGTTAAATGTTTATGTAAAAGGACTTAATTGCAAAGATTGGAAGGTTAGGAATCCCTATGGGATGCCATGAACCGATCGACCCAAAGAGAAAGGAAACAACCTCAACTTGTTCACCAAGTTTAGTTGAGAGTATATATCTGGTAGGGTCTTGTTTTTCCATCTCTTGTGCACATTCTTAAACCCTAAAATTGTTTTGTGTGTGTTTTGTTCTTAAACCGATCGTACATCCCTTTAGGGTGTCGATCTTCAAACCTTTCACATCAAGTTATTTGTTTGATAAAACTAGCATTACTTTAATTCGGTTTGAAATGCGTGTGTACAAGAACATAGTAATAACATACTTTTGTTATTATCTTGGATTGAATTACAAAGCGGTGAGGGTAATTTATAATCCTATAAACCCAATTAGGGTTCATCCAATTCTAGTTTGTGGATTTGATTCTTGTTAAATTTAGAATCAAGAGAAAGACGCATACTTTATTCTTTAGTTAATTAATTATTCATTATATGTTCCTATACGCTTCGCACTTACTTTGATGTTTATTGTTTATATTTATGATTAGTCATGTTATATAATTCCAACGATGGCATCACGAGTCATTGGTTTTAATGAGTAATTAATTACTAAACACGTAAAAACGGATATTGTATTGTGTTTGATATGATTTATTCTAGGGTTTTGGTTATGATTATATAAACCTAATTTTAGGATTAAGGATTTTGCCCTAATTTGGTTTTAAAATCTATTATGGATCGAAAATTTTTTTTTGGGTGGAAACCCTTAAAAATTTTTTTTTTAATCGATTTCCTAATTTTTTTTTAGGGTTTATATTAATTGTTATGTTATCAATATCGAAACCTAGATTTAATATATTTGTTACGTGATAAATTCATGAATAAAGTGTTATGTGACATGGAATTGTATGCGATCTTGTGACTTAATTGAATAATTGTTATGTTATATCCATGATGATACATGCATGTTTGTCATGGATAGTTGCTTATATTATTATTTAATTGTTAAGATTGGATTAATTGTTAAGTTTTATACACATGTATATTTATTTACGATAAATCTTGAATTGGGATGACTCAATTATATACATTAATGAATCAATTATGTGCAATTTGGTATATTATTAATTATGGGTTTACATGATCGATTCGTCGATGTATGTGGCTCGCTTTCAATTGAGAGAGTGAAAGCCCTAATTAATATATACGTTAATTTAACCTAGACATTGATTATTAATAGGGTTTTATCGAATAAGTTGCATGTGCTACTTGTTTACGTATAAATTGTTTATTATGTGTGCATTGTTTTGTAGTAGTTTATTTTTATTTATTACTTGTTTGTTTATTATGTTAGGCAATTATTAAGCAAGGGTAATTTTGAATAGAAAATAATACGGACTAAACAATGGCGAAATTTAATTGTTTTGGAAGAGTTAAGTTTTCTATAGTTTAATTGATTGGTGACTTTGGTACAATGGTGAGCAGCTCACCCATTCGAATGAACTATAAAGGGGTTATTTAAAAGTGCGTACATCACTTTGAATGGATGTCTAAGGTTATGCGTTTGCGCTTACGGTCCTCGCCCTCTGTAAGTTCGAATGGAGCTACTTAGTAAGCCATAAAAGTACAAGCTCATCTTAAGGCGAATTAGTTTTAATTTCATGCGCCACTTGGTGGTAATTATCCGAAACACTAAGTGTTTACACTTATGCAAAAGTGCGGTATAATGGATGATAATTAACACTAAATTCCTTGATTAGTGAACCAATACCTCAATCAAAACTTTGATAATTTGATCTTTATGAATTGGTAATAATAACGTTTTTATTAAAATTATGCTACAAGATGAATGCATGACATCTTTGTACATATTTGATTTGACCACATAAAATCAAAACCGGTACCCTTTTAAATTAAGGTATATGCCATCTAATTAAAGGAACACTTGAAGTTGCAATTTAAGTCATGAGAGTACTTGGCTAGATTGTGATGGAGAGGTAAATCTCTATGTTAAGTGAGACCTTACATGGACATATTTGCAGTTCTTTAAGTTAGACACTTAAGTTGAGTAGGAAGTGAGATCTTGGACTCAATGGCATAAGATGGGATAAAACATGTTTATATTTGCAATAGCGTTGGAAAATATAAATCCCATAATGATCTAGGAGTTGGAAATTGTTTGCCAATTAATGTTCGATGATTACCTTATTATATCGTTTGTTGCTAGCGGATCAAGCGATGTAATGAACCTATGATAATTTGGATCCTAGTTTTCGAGAAAATTTTATGGTTATATGAATATTACCTTGGGTATTTTATTTTCTTGAAAAGTTTAATTATCGAAAATACTAAAATTGAATTTTGCTAATTCTTTAAATGTATTAATGCAACATTAAATCGTAAGCGTAGGTTATTCTTGTATTGGTAAATTTATCTACACACGTAAGGGTTTTGGTAGAGTCGATTTTGCTAAGAGAATAAACCTAGTCCTCTTTTTCCATGAAAGAGTGAGATTCAACCCTATTCCTTTTCATGAATGAAGAAAGGTATGATAGGACAATTAGAATTGTCTAAATTCTAAATACATAACTCGTAAGCAAATTTTAATAGTTAAGAAAATTGCATATTTACGAGTTATTAAATTAGAAGCTAGACTAATTCTTGATAATTGGTAAAACACAAACTAGCATATTTTATGTAGTTGTTGTGTTTTAACCATTTAAAAGTACTACTTACAATTGTTGGAATAGTAGAACTATTAAGAAAGAAATTGCATGCCCAATTTTTCAAGTTAATAGCATTGATGGATAGTTCATCATCTACATAGTAGAATACACTCTTTAAGTACATAAGTAATTGTTATGTATGGACTTTTCAAAGGTGTAGGGAAGTAAATAGAACACTATTTTCTTTTCTTTGGTTAATGAAACACTTACAATGTTGTCAAATCCGGTGGGAGTATGTTGTTCTTATTCTTGAATAAGGAATTAATGTAATGATCTCTTATTCGATGGGAGTTACAAGCTTTGTCATCTTGGTAGTAACTCAGTTATCTCTAGAATGTCTTCGATAATAACTTTCCACTTGTAGACACTTATGTTTTCAAGGATAGTCATGTACGTTTCCTTATTAGACAATGAAGTGGTTCTACATCTACTAGTTATGCTAATATCAATGACACAATCATATTAGTCACATAAACAAACATATGTCGTGTTGTTTATCGCTACATGATGTTGTTCCATGCACAAGTGGGAGAAATCTATATTGTGTGCAAGGTACAACATATAAGTATATGATTTAGCAGATTCTCTTGGCGCAAGGTAAGAGACTAACGTTCTAATATAACTTGTACATATCTAATTCAAGAAACACTTGGTGTTACAATTTCGTCATGTGAGAACTTGGCGAGATTGCAACAACAAAGTAAATCTCTATGTAAAGTGAGATCTTGCATGGACATATTTACAATTTCTAAATTAGACAAGTATTTAGAACATGTGCCAAAATGATATATAAGACTACTTCAAAATTAAATATTTATGTATTATTAGAATGACATAAAATTAAATAAAGTAATCTAATCCTACTTCAATTTATTTATTTATGTATTTTGGAATGACATAAATAAAAAATAATGTAGTCCTACATTATTGTGAAGTAAAATAAATTAACTTGAAATTACTATTGAAACCAAGAGTTGTGTTCATAATTACTTTAGTTAAACATGTTTATGATTCATTGTAAAGACATAAACATAAAGTCTTTAAGACTTATAATAAAGTAAGGCGTTAACTTGTTATGTTTTTAATTAAGACATATACAAGAAGTCATTGAGTTGATCAATGATTTATAACGTATAATGGGATTATAACGATTTATGTTTCTTGTTGAGACATGGATATGAAGTAACTTGGTTAAAAGGTACTTGTGTTATAAAGCATGCAATTGGCTTGGAAAGTCTATTATACCATTAAGTTGACTTAGTTGGTAAATAGGCAATTCAAAATGAATATGTTTATCTTATATATTGTTAGATTGTCTTACAATATTAAAATTCTAATGAATACCACAAGTTGATGGTATGTTAGGTTAGGAGAATCAAATTCTATTTGATTTGTTTGATTCATGATAACCATAACTTCTTTCTTAAATAGTAACAAGGTTAGAATATTGAGTATGGATTGAATATACTCAATATGACTCCAACCTAGAAGATTAATAAAACACCATTTCATTATGGAATGTGATGAATCACATTAAGTTTTAAAATTGAAGATTCTGAATTTGTTAAACTACTTATGAATAGGTTGTTAACAAACTTAAGTCAGGAATTATCAATGTGTATTTGTAATGTCCCAAAAAGAGAACAATGTAATTTTGCTCTAAATTGCTAAAGTATATATAGATAGTCTATATATTACAAAAGGCAAGTGGGAGTTTTTATCTTGAAAGATAAAATTACAAGATACATAATCTTCTAAAACACACTAGTAAATATATTGATGAGGTTAGACATGTAAATGATAGACCTCATGATGATGGAATTTTCATTCATAGATCTGCAAGGATATCTCGGATATTTGACTTATATCTTTGAGAAATATGAGTTCTGAGGATTATAGTAAACACGATAATCATTATGATGGATTACCAAATATTGAATTGGGAAAATTACTCATACTATGAATGTTAAAGATGATGTCCATAAAGATAATCAATTTTTGAAATTTGGTTTATCTTAATAGTTAGACTAGAAAATGGAAATGAGCTTCTTCAAAGAGATGAAAAACACTAGTGGTTTGAATTTCTATGTAGAAATCATATGGACAATATTGTACACATATTTAATGCATGTTTTTTGACAAGATTATTAATCATACTTAAGCAATTAATTATGATTGAATATTCTTTTCAAGACACGTTAAATATATAAAGATGATAATTGTCATACTAAATTTCATTAATATGAAATATGACAATGGAATATCAAAACTCTTTCTTGAGAAATTACTTGAGCGATGACGGTAAGTAATTGAAAGGTTTTTTGAATTAATATAATCTTTGGTAGTGTATGAAGTGCAATAATTCATGAATGGATAAATGCATGCATCTATGAAATTATTCTTATATTTAATTATTAAATTCTAGTTTTGATTTATAATTGAAATAAGATAAATTTTAAGTATTCCTGAAAGCTAGTGGGAGTATTATGTTAAGATTTTAAATCTTATATGTTGAATAACATATAGGAAGTAACATTCCTTGTAAGCTAAATGTTAAGTCTTAGTTTGGAATAAAACTTCACTTATAAGATTTAAGAATTAAAACATACAACCTTGAAATATATGTTTATTGTTAATAAACATGTGCAGTAAAATAAATGATTCTAATAAAACATGATATATCATTTGGGAAATTGATAAATATCTTTTGACAAGATAGAACGTGAATGAATTCTAAGTTTGACCTGTAGATTCATTATGTACATCATGTTGTGTATTAAAATTGTTGTATCATTCTTGAATAAGAAGTGATTTGACAACATTAATATCTAAATAAAAGTTATTAGATAACTTGTGTAATGAATATTTTAATAGAATTACATCCTTAAAACCTGGAATTGCTCCTAGATTCTATGGATGAACAATATGTCAATTGTTGTGCAAATTGTCATCAGCTTTAAACTTGAAAGTTAGGAAAGCATCAAACATTACACAATAAGATATTGAAGTTTACGGAGTTTTAATGAGCATATTGTTGTTTGCATACAATGATGCTGGTTTAATTGAGATGACACTCAATACTAGTCATGGTAGGATTTCAACCTTGTTAATGGCCATGTGAACTAGTGGTGCTTATCTAAAACACGGTTGCATTATACATTAAAGAATAAGAATACTTTAAACTTTGAAATGTTTGAAAGTTTAAATTGTCATAAATTGGTGAAAGAGGATGTCACACACTTTATGAATTATTATGTGGATTGTTGAATGCACACATACAAGGACTTCATTAATTGAATTCTTGAAATAAGTATTCTCAAAATTATGATAGATCACGTTGGTTGATTTATGCATTGTCAACAAGTATGATTGTCATTACTTGAGGCATAATTCATCAATGGAATTTTCATGCATTGATCTATTTGGTATTTGGATAAGGGATGTTAAACAATTGTTATAATATAAATCAAATACTTGGTATGTTTGATTTTATAATATATTGTATCCTATATTTGCATGTTTAATCCGTGAATAAATTTATTTATTCTAAATCGTCCATTGTCGATTAATGATATGGGAGTATCATTAAACTAAGACAAATCGAGAGATGTGGTAGAATATACTTGAAAGTATATTGATGAGAATGCATACCATTTTCGGATGATATTCAATGAATTGAATATAGGACTTATCCCAACTACATAATTACTTTATGGATATTGTTGTTAAGTAAATTATGAATAGTTATCCTCGGACTTGAGATACCGGATAAGTATCATGAATGTAGTGTACGTGGGGCAACTTAACTTATCGTGGCGGTAGTCATAAGGGTTGTTTCTGAAGTGTTGCAAAGTTTGTGGGTTATTCTTGTAGTCAAGATAGAATTTGTTCCTTCAAATTTATTTTGAGTTTAATCTTCTTGGGCCCTCATAGGGTTGACAAGATGTTTGCATGGCCATGCCCAAAGTTCTCCCAGAATATGTTCGAAGATTTGGTAATCTTGCTCGATCACTAACAACGAGAAGCAGAATAGTTGAATAAAGAATGACTTAATTCCATATCTTTATTTAACATGGTATTAGAAACAAAGGATAATAATAATGAGAAATCATTAAAAGGTTTTCCAAGAGCCTTGCTCGAGTTGTACTAGAGGCATCAAGTGTTGCTAGACGCCAACCGAATGTGATCACTCTATTAAGATATATCCAGTGGGGCTGTTGGTTTTATGGATATAAATTAGTAGGCGTGAGTTAGGATCGAACTCGAGACTATGGGATTGCACACTTTACGTATGAGAATTTAAAGTTAATAATTAAATATAAATGTTATATTTATTTATTTATTAAACGAAATAACTAACGGACGTTAAGTAATTAATGTAATGGATTAACGGTCGTTAAATGTTTATGGAAAATGACTTAATTGCAAAGATTGGGAAGGTTAGGAATCCTATGGGATGCCATGGTGATCGCCCAAAGAGAAAAGGAAACAACCTCAACTTGTTCACCAAGTTTAGTTGGAGTATATATCTGAGCTAGGGTCTTGTTTTTCCATCTCTTGTGCACATTGCTTAAACCCTAAAATTGTTTTGTGTGTGTTTTGTTCTTAAACCGATCGTACATCCCTTTAGGGTGTCGATCTTCAAACCTTTCCACATCAAGTTATTTGTTTGATAAAAACTAGCATTACTTTAATTCGGTTTAGTGCGTGTGTACAAGAACATAGTAATAACATACTTTTGTTATTATCTTGGATTGAATTACAAAGCAGTGAGGGTAATTCTTATAATCCTATAAACCCTAATTAGGGTTCATCCAATTGCTAGTTTGTGGATTTGATTCTTGTTCGGCTAGAATCAAGAAAGGTACGCATACTTTATTCTTTAGTTAATTAATTATTCATTATATGTTCCTATACGCTTCCGCACTTACTTTGATGTTTATTGTTTATATTTATGATTAGTCATGTTATATAATTCCAACAAGTTGTGCGTCTGTATTAGTTTTGAAAGATGTTGTATTGCCTGTTTATTGAATTACATATTCACTCTTACTATCAAAAAGTGTTTGAGAAAATGCATAAATGAGTAATTTTGTGATTTTAGAGTTTAAAGGTGTTAATTAGAATATAAATCTTTTAATTATTGGTAAAAGCTTCGATTTTTTATGAAAAAATCAAACTGTGATTTTTTAATAATGACGAACAATGTTTTAAACTTTGAATGTGCAATTTGTAACACCCTAAAAAATGGTTTGTAGCGGAAGTAAATGTTATTGGGGTGCCACTCGATTGATATCACAACACAAAGTATAGAACAACATATTTCCTTAAAAGATTTTATTTATTTAAATAAAACATAGTTTACAACATGGTTTTTGTGCGGAAATATAAGCGTATAAAAGAATTTTAGTGGTCCCAAATGTATATCAGAGTCATATATGACCACGTCATGTCAATGCCTAAGCGCCTCAAAGTTTAGCTATCGCTTTTTTATCCTGAAAATACATGCTAAAAAGTCAACACAACGGTTGAGTGAATTCATAGGTTTTTCAATAAAGCAGTTGATCACAAGATTTCAAATTTAAGTAAAACAGTGGGTAAGAAGGTCACACCCATAATCGTAAGTAGTTATTATTGCCCTAAGCTCATGACACCAAGACTCAACTAAGAACACACCCCACTAAGGGTTGTGAGTTTCGCCCCCAAAGAGAGGTAATTGCTAGTTACCTATTGACTTAAAATACATTATGCCCCGTTATTTCCGATAACAAAGACGAGGTCGTTAATTCCCATAGTACTATCCACAATATTTGCGCTCACTCACAAGTGACTAATGGTTCATGATAGAAGGGGTCTTTTAGCAAGATTAACTCAGGCAATAATAAAAATATCCGGAAAACAACATACAATTTTCAAGCAATTGTGATCATAAAAGTAGTAGTAGCATGTATCTCCCCCAAGGAGTTTATAAAACAGTTAAAGAGTAAAAGTAGGGCTATGAACTCACCTTGTGAGCATGAAACGATAATATCAAGTATGGTGTGGATAAGGCTTCGAAGCGAAACCTAAAAGTAATATGGCATGTTTCAGATGATATGCTCCGATTATGATCTTGTATTTTATGAACTTGGTTGTAAAATACTAGTATCGTTTCTACTTGTGTGAAAATACTTAAAGTTCAAAAGCAAAAAGTTTAATATATATTTTAACTTATTTTTGTCTTAGAAAACCATATTTATATATATTCGAAATGATTTCGCAAATTGTCCCTATTTAAAAACTCACCGTTTAGAAATGATAATAGTTTCCAAGTCGTCTACTTATAGGTGTTTAATGGTCATAACGCACTAGTTTAAGTATATATGAATATATTATAGAGTTAATTGCATTTTTGGTCCCTGTGGTATGGCCAAATTGTAGATTTGGTCCTAAAACTTTAAAAGTGCACCAGAGGTCCCCATTTTCAAGTTTTCGTTGCATTTTGGTCCACGGGTCCACAGGACTAAAGGTATTTTAGTCATTGATGTTGTCTTTTCTTTTTCTATTTTCTTTTAGTTTTCTTACATAAATAGTCCTGTGTTGGAAGGGTTTTACATATTTAGTCCATACACATTTTTTTTAATTTGCAAATCTTCTTCCTATGGTTTTGACCCGTTATGGGTTTGGTCCCTAACCACTATTTATGTTAGTTTGACCGTCAGTGAATGTTTTTGTCCGTTTTAACGTTTTAAATCATTGTTGCTCGTTTTAAATACTTTTTTACGTTTTCATTCATTTTTACATTTTCGTCCGCTTTTATACGTTTTAATCCGTTTTTACATTTATACGTTTTCGTCCATTTTTTAATGTTTTCATCCGTTTTTATACGTTTTTGTCCGTTTTTATACACTTGTCCCTTTTTTTACGTTTTCGTATGTTTTTCGTCCGTTTTTAACATATTTTTATGCGTTTTTGTTTGTTTTTATACGTTTTCATCTGGTTTTGTACGATTTTGTCCGATTTTCTCACGTTTTTATTCGTCTTTATCCGTTTTTATACGTTTTCTTCCGTTTTAATAACATTTTCATGCGTTTTTGTTTGTTTTTATATGTTTTCATCCGGTCTTGATCTAATGGCTAATATAAGTTAACCAATTTTTCTAAAAGTTCCAAAAATTTTGAAAAAAATTTGAATAATTATTTTTCGAAATTTTTTTGAAATTTTTTCAAAACTTTTTGAAAATTTTTCAAAAATATTCGGAAAAAAATTTTCAAAAAATATATTCAAAAAAAATTCAAAAATTTCAAAATTTTATTTTCAAAAATTTTCAAAAAAATATTCAAAAATTTCAAAAAAAAATTCAAAATTTCAAAAATATTCAAAAAAATTTCAAAAATATTCAAAAAAAATTTGAAAAAAATTTGGAAAATTTTTTTTCAAAACTTTTTTCGAAAAAAATATTCAAAATTTTTCCAAATAAAATTTTCAAAATTTTTTAAAATTTTTAAAATTTTTGAATTTTTGAAAATTACATTGGTCCATTTATGTAATATTAATAGTTAAATAAATATTAATAGTTAAATAAATAAAAAAAAAAAAAAAATCGGACTAAATCTATAGAACATGGCAAGACACAAGGACCATTTATGTAAGAAACTCAAAAGATGGTGAAAAGAAAATAGGAAAGAAGAAGACAAGGGTATTTTAGTCATTTGATGTTGATCGGGGACTAAACATGCAACGACAACTTGAAAATGGGACCTCTCGGTGCATTTTTAAAGTTTTATGGACCAAATCGCAATTTAGCGTTGTTGGAATCACTCCTAAACAAGATTTCAAGTATTTATATTTCATATGTAATAGGTAGCTTTATTATGGCCTTTATGTTTGTTTAAGGTCAAGCTTATGTAGAAGGCCCATAAGCTTAGGCCCAAGCCCAATAAGGAATAGGGAAGGAGAGGAGTGTTGCCCTAGCTCCTTGCCTATATAAACTATGTAATAACCCTCACTGAGGGTTGGTTGTTCAAGTTTTCCTTTCATTCACTCTATTACGCATAACCGTCTCATATTATTGTGTGTGTGTGTTTGGTTCTTGTTCAATCGCCTCATCTCCTTTCTTTATAACTTGTGTTTGTAAAACTAGTGACCTAACAAAGGTATCAATCGCCAAATAGTTGGGTGTACTCGCTTGTTTTGAAGTTTTTGGTTTTGGGTCTTACGCGTAAGGTTAACGATTCTTTAGCTCTTTTAAAACTTGTTTTTACACTTTTAATCCAAGATTCTTGTACTTTCAACGCTTTAAGGTGTTAAAATACTTGTTTTGGCAAAAGTTTCAAACTTTATGCGTGGATCATTGTTTTGAACTAGTTTTTATTCGTGTGTATTTCACGCATAACTGCTTTGAGTGCTTTGATCATCAAGTTTCACACTTTTGTGTTATTTTGGTGTTATTGAAGCTATTTCATCACACAAAACCGGTTTAGAAACATCTTTGGGCAAAATCAAAATTACGAGTAATCCCACGCGTATCAAAACCCTAAAATTACGCTGTAAGATTTTTCCTTGGTTTGATCTTCATTTTCCGGTTTATTCCGTGTTTTCTTACTTGGATAAGTCCGAAAATACGTCGACTTTGGATATCTTTTGCACCGTGAAGTGTAAAAGATCATTTGGGCAAAACCCTAAACTTACGAGATAAGATAAGCTTACGCCAGAAATCCTACGATAAGATTCACTTTACGTAAACTTAGGTCTCACGACAAGGTAATCCCACGCCTAACTTTCACGCCTAACTTTTGTCTACGATAACTTTAGTGTTTTTATCTTACTTACGCAGAAGCTAAATCCCACGCAGAACTTCTTATTGTTACGCCGATCTTTTGGTGTTTTTACGCATAAGTACTACTTGGTTTCTTGTCTTTTCTACGCCTAAGGACACTTCATCAACAAAGGTTCATTCGACTACAAAGATCCATTTTTACCACACAAGTTTATCATCATGTCTCAACCACCATACTCTAACTATTTCCCTCACACTTATAATCATCAACAACAACAACAATTAACTCCACAACATCAACAATGGAATCAACAACAAGCTATTTATCAACAACAATTTAATCAACAACATACTCCACAACTTGGTGCAATTCCACAACCACAAATGGTACAACCACCACCAAGCCTTCAAGTTCATCCCTACACAACCGATTTCAATCAACATCCATCACGGACCACTATGAAGGAACCCACTTGGTTTGCAAAGATGTGTGAAGCTTTAAGCGACCAACAATCAATTCATGAAGTCGATCACTTGATAGACCTCCAATGCTCACTCCAGAAACTACGATCAATGGGTGATAAGGTTCTTTAGGTTTTGTGATCTAAAGAAGCCACATGGAAAGTTCTTAAAGAAGGTTATCTTGAAGGTCCATTTGAGATGCCCACCGTCATTGTACCCGGAGATCCAACCATTGCTCCACCAAGAGATGAACAAACCAACATTGCTATCTGCAGCATTTAAATCCTACGTAACTTCTACACTATGAAGTCGATGAACTTGCAATGGAATACATCCTCTTAGGATTACCAAACCCAATTCTTCGTAGTGTTGATGCTCAAAAGACCGCACAAAAAATGTGGGATCATATTCGCCTTCTTATGGAAGGATCTCAGACTCAATCGTGAGGATTTGGAATCCAAAATTTACTTGGCTTATGAACACTTCATGATTGAACCCGAGAGACACTAGAGTCCTATCATCATCGATTTTCGACATCATCAATGATTTGGATAAACACAACATCATCATGCCAAGAATTGCAGTGAATACTAAGTTCCCGAGTAGTCTTGGTCCCGAATGGGAGAAGTATGTCATCTTTCTCCGCAAGCTTAAGAATATGCATCATTCTACTTATGGATTGTTGTACGATTACTTGAAGCCTCATGAAAAGGAAGTTGATCGAAAGGATTCTCCGTGCTCAAATTGCTAAACAATACATCCGGATAATCAACAACTTGCCTTGTATGCTCAATGTAATTATCCTCTCAACCAAAGAACTCAACCAATCGCTTCAAACACACCTTCACAAAGAACAACCTCAACAAAATCAATTGGTTCCATACAAGAACAATGCTCAAGCATATGTCGTTGAAGCGATCGAGGAAACCGATCCATTCAAGCATTGCAACAAGGATTTGTGATGATTGCTAATGCTTTTGGTCGTTACACCAACAAATCCAACAATCGATTCGCTCCTCATCTAACACACGGACTCAAGTCATAGAACAATGGACGGTTGAAGTTCGTAATCGTGATTATGGTCGCCGATGGGCGGTGGTCAAGGGTTTAATGTCGTGGTAGGAATAACAACAGAGCTCAAGTGGTGGAACAGGAAATGCTCAAAATCGGTTAAATGGTCTTAGATGCTACAACCGCAATGAGAAGGGACACTGGCTAATGCATGCCCAAAGCCGAGGACTAGGGGCGTGCTTATTTCAAAGAGGCTTTACTTTTGGCTCTTAAGGATGAAGTCGGTGGATCTCTCACGCACAAAGAAATGAGCTTTATGGCGTATGCACTGGATGATGATATGGAGGACTTGCAGCCAATGCAATTGTTATGTTGATGGCTAATATGCAAGAGTTACACATGAGTGAAACAGCCCGCAGATGACATCGATGGCTTGTCTCGTGCACCGAACAAACCATCATCATATCTCGAACTAATATCTCCATCAATATCTCGAATCCCAAGACGGCTCGAATGTTCAAAATGAGTCATCTACATCTCATTCTCGACGATTAAATAAACCCCGTAGTTACATTTGACGATCCGTAAGACCTTATGGTTTCCTTGATAATCAAATTGACTCGTGGTTATACTTGAGGATCTAAATAATGATCATGTTGTGACTCACGTTGAACAAGATGAACCTTTGCCCCATCCGGATCTTGTTTCATACTTAAAGACCAACAATCCCAAATTGTCGCATGTGTTGCATTAAATCACCCTTAAAAAGTAAAATGCACTCGTTAACCAAGGATTTTGAATGCTTACAAATGCAACTCAACTTTTTCAAAACTCAAGAAAACCGTGAAAAGGTTTTGAAGCCGCTTTGCAAAATCTCATCAAAACGAAAAATATTTAGAGAGACAGATGCGTGATCTAGCCGCCTCAAGAATGCTTTGTTGTCTCGAATTAGAACAATCAAACACGAACATAAAAAGCAAATTAACGCCTCACCTTGGAAAATCAAAAGCTAAGGTCGAGTTGTTAAATTGTCAAAAACAGCTCCGTGATACAAAAAGCATTCAACGAATCGGTAGATGACCTTCTTGAAGAAATTATCGGCTTGCAAAACAAACTTAAAGAGTTTAAAACTGTTGTTTACAAACATGGTGAATCAAGAATGACTATTGAAAAGTTTACCTTAAAACCCAATCCAAAAGGATATGGAAAAATCTAGCCGACATAAACCAAAGCTTTCACTAAAAACATTCAAACCAACTCCTCAAGTTTCCAAAGCGTAATACAAAATTGATAATATCGTCATGAGTGTTGTTGAATATCATCGTCAAGAGGAATTAGATGCGTAAGACGAGAGTCGATCAAAATTAAAAATGTTGTTTACAACAAACCTTTAATTATAAAACGCGGTCACTTTGGCCACACCAACGGATTCTTCAAACACACCAAGGGTTATCATCAAAACACCGAGTCTTCTAATGTTAATCCCAAAATGACTTTGCACAAACTTATGGTCCTTTACCTTCCATTAGTGAAGTAAACTCACAACCCGAAAATCGAAAAATTCTTCGATATTTTGACATTTTCATGGTCGACCTCAAAATTTTACAACATGAGATAGAATATCGATCCGAAATCAAAGTTGAACATTTTCAATCGCCTCGCGCGAGAACAAAGAGACATTTTTCGTAAAAATCTTTTACCTAATGTTAAAACTTGAAAAGTTGTGCAATTGCTCGGGAAAAGGATTTTCATAAGGAACTTGGGGTAATGAAAACGTTTTGAGAAAATGTAAACATCTATTTCTAATACTAAACGAAAAGAAACTCTTGAGAAAAGATGTTGATCGACTCTTGGAAGATGTTATCCGTGGCCGATATCCATAATGTTGTGTTATTCTATTCTTTGCCATATGCATCCGATCATATCTCTCACGATATTGTTGAAACTGTTGTTATCGTTGAGAACACCGATAATGTGCTTCAGATCGAGTCTTTAAAAGTCGAAAATAAACGACACTCACCGAAATTTACAATGCAAAACGTCGTCTTCATTGGTGTGAAAAGATATTCACAACCATCAACTTAGTTTTCAAAAGAAAATCGCCATTGAGTGCAAAATCTTCGATCCTAAAATTGAGCAACTGGATGATCAAAACGTGTCTTTGAAAAGTCAAATCTCAAAATATGAACAAGAACTTTTAAAAGTTAAACAGAATATGGTGTCATATTTGATTTACTCAAAAGACTCGACTTGAAGCATCAAACGAACTTGATCACTATCTTGCTCACACTAGAGATGTCATGAATTTTGCCGGAAATATTCGCTCAAAATCAAGATCCGATTCACACTATCTCTAAGTTACGGAAATGTTAGGAAAGTATGAACAACTTCCGCCCATCGTGATTAAGAGATTAGCACCAACACACTTAGTAATCGTGAACCTAGAATTCCCACCGCCAAATCACAAGTTGCTAATGTGTTTCCTCATCAAACAGAATAGTTGCATCTTTTCCAAACGTCCGCACTTCACACCTAGAGCACTCAATCAAGAATAGGAAGTTGCGACCTAAGAAAAGATCAATAAGGAATGCTAAAGTAGAAGAACACCCTAGGACTCGAATAAAACTCATGTTGCTTCCACTATAGATGTTACGTCCGCAAATGTAATACAAATAGTGATGTAACGAATGCTAAACCGTTAAGTACTTTTGATATTCACCGATGCACCTTGTGTTATTTGTCGAAAGAGTATGAATTCGATTGTCATGACAAATGTGTTGCTAAAGCTATAATCTCGACACGAAATCCTAAGAATCGGAATACCTCTAGGCCCACTAATCATTCTAAGTCCGTGCTTGGTAGACCGCCTTCTTTAGATTCTAAGGCAACCATTGCTATCACAAGAGTTCCCGATTCACCTCCTAAGAATGTAGTACCACCTAGTGTTTTCACTAAGACTAAAGCAAAGAGTAGTTATAGATGGCGTAAATGGATATATAACACACTAGGATTTAAATGGATGCCTAAAATTATCAATGTGTGTATGTCTAACATACCGCTCGAACCCTCTAACATTTCGGGTTCCACATCTACTTCTATTCCATCCGTGTCGTCGTGTGTAATGCAGTGATATGATCATTCTCTCGATTGTTGATAGCGGATGTTCCCGACACATGACAGCAACCTTAAACTGTTATCAAACTTTATTGCAAAGTTCATTGGCACCGCCGATTCGGAACGATCACTCTGCAGCCTATCATGGGCTACGGAGATTATGTCAATGGGAACATCGAAATCGCAGGTTTACTATGTGGAAGGCCCGGTCACAACTGCTTTCAAGAGGTCAATTTTGTGATGGAGATTTGGAGGTTGCTTTCAGGAGAAAACTTGTTTCATTCGTGATCTACAAGGAAATGACCTTATGTCCGCTCGCGTAATTCTAGTCTCTACACTATCTCTATGCAAGACATGGTTGCTTCCTCTCCCATTTGCTTACTTTCAAAGGCAACATCTACAAAATCTGGCTATGGCACCGCTGCCTCTCACATCTAAACTTTCAAACCATCACCAACCTTGCTCGACACAAACTAGTCAAGGACTCCCACGATTCCGGTATTCAAAAGATCACCTTTGCTCACCGTGAACAAGGGAAAAGCACTCGTGCTCATTTTCCTTCAAAGGTGGAACACGCCTCAAAGATGTACTACATCTTCTTCACATGGATTTGTGTGGCCCCGCGCGCTGCAAACGATCAATGGCAAACGCTACATCTTAGTAATTGTTGATGACTACTCACGATGGACTTGGGTCTACTTTCTTCGTAGCAAAGACCAAGCTCCACAAATGATCATCACCTTCTCACAAAGATATGTGTTCAGCCCGCAACACCGCCGTGATAATTCGGATGCATAAAGGAACCGAATTTGTTAACCAAACCCTTCGTGAATTTTATGAGAAAGTGGAATTCAAAGATCAAACATCTATTGCACGACACCGAACAAAACGGAGTTGTTGAAAGACGAAACCGAACGTTAGTGGAAGCCGCAAGAACAATGTTAATCAATGCTAAACTTCCAGACACTTATGGGCGTGTCGATTCATCGCATGCTATACTCAAACCGCTCTATGATCACAAACGCCACAACAAAACACCTTTCGAGCTTGTCCACAACTATAAACCGAACCTCAAACACTTTCATGTATTTGGATCCCTTTGCTATCCGAATAATGATCGTGATGATTTTGGAAAGCTCAAAGCCAAAGTCGATATTGGAGTCTTTATTGATACCGTGACAATTCTAAAGGTTTCCGAACTGAATCGCCGAACCAAGGAGGTAATGGAAACGATTCATGCTCATTTCGATGAACTCACGAAATGGCTTCGAGTATAACAACTTAGAACCCGTCACAACCGCTTAAACTTCCTCAACCCCATCATCACCGAACAAAGCCCCCCACCACTCACAACAAATGGAAAGGTTATTTGCTCCTCCGCTCGTGATGATATTGATGAACGTGTTCTGTGTGTATCCGCTGCTCACCGCACAACCCGATAATATTCCTATACCGATACACCGCTACAACAACCATCGTTGAAGATGCACCTACACCGCTTGACTCCAACACAACAGCTTGAACACACCGCCCAACAATGATGAACCAATTGATGATATTCTCAATGAAGTACCCCACCGCAGATTTTGATCCAAATGCGTTCTTCAACCCGCTTGCTAATGAGATCGCCGCACCGATGTCGCAGAATCTTCAACAAACCATTTGAATCCTCGTAACCGCACAATGTATACCAACATCAACCTCTACACATAGATGGACAAAAGACCATCCTCCGCTAACATTATTGGCAACCCGAATCAACCAACCGTTACGAGACAACGCCTTCACAGACGGTGAACATTGCATTTATGCACTCACCGCCCGCTAACTGAGCCTAAAACATTAAAGATGCAATGACAAAAGACAACCGGATTGAATCCATGCAGAAGAACTCAACCAATTCAAACGCCTTGAAGTATGGAATCGTTGAAAGACCAACAGGGTCTACGCCATTGGTCTAAAATGGATTTGGAAAACAAATTGATGTCAAGGGAATGTCATCCAAACAAGTCACGCCTAGTTGCTAAGGGTTATCGCGTGAAGAGGAATAGACTTTGAAGAATCTTTTGCTCCGCTGCTCGCCTTGAGGTCGTTCGATATTTCTCGTCACGCTCATATGAATATGACGGGTCATCGATGGATGTCAAAACGGCGCTTCTCAATGGACAACTTAAAGAAACGGTCTATGTCACCAACCGATGGATTCGTTGATCCCGAGTTCCCGAACCATGTCTACAAACCGAACAAAGCTCTTTATGGTCTCAAACAAGCCCCTGCATGGTACGATAAGCTATCATCTTTCCTCATTGCCAATAATTTCACCAAAGGCTCGGTTGACCCAACTCTTTTATACAATATCACGGGCACATATCTTAATTGTTCAAATTTACGTGGATGACATCATTTTGGGTCGACACATAAAAGTTTTCAACCGCTTTTGCAAAACTAATGAAGAAAATTTTGAAATGTCCATGATGGGTGAACTTACGCTCTTTCTAGGACCGCAAGTTCATCAATCACCCCGTGGTATTTTCTTGAGTCACCCAAATATGCCCTTGAACTGTTAAACAAATTTGGAATGACAACTCGTGACACTTATGCCACACCAATGGCTCATACCAAGAAATTAGATGTCGATTTACATGGGAAATTGGTTGACCCTACCAAATACCAAGTATCATTGGGTCTCTCATGTATCTAACACCTAGCGACTGATATTGTCTTTGCCGCTTATCTATGCTCCCGCTATCGTCGCGACCAATCGAAACCCACCTCTCGAGGCTAAAAGAATCCTCCGATACATCAAGGGAACCATTAACTTGGGATCCGTATCCAAGGATTCTCGGTTTTGAACTAATCGCTTTTCGACCGATCACGCAGGATGCTTAGACTCAAGGAAAAGTACTCAGAGCTCTACAATTTCTGATAAACCGTGTCTTGGCAATCAAAGAAGGTGATTGTACATCATCGTCATCAACCAAGCGTAATATGTAGCCATGTCCGCGTGTTGTGCTCAAGTCATCCGGATGAGAACACAACTCAAAGACTATGGTTACGATTTGATGTAATCCCGATGTATCGCGACAATCGGAGTGCCATTGCGATCTCGCAACTCGCTCAAAGACTCAAATCAAAGCACATCGATCACGCTATCATTTCATCAAGGACCACGTGGAATGTGGTACCGTTGAATTATACTTTATGGTACCGAATACCAATTGGCGATCCGCCACCAAAGCCTTGCCTCCCGCTAGGTTTAATGAGTTGGTCCACCGAATTGGTATGAGGTGTTTGACTCAAGAGGAATTGGATGACCTCTAAAACTGCCTTAAAACCCGTCAAACACCAAAACATCTTCTCAGAATATCTTTTCAAAACAAAATACAAAAATATAAAATCCGATAAAACAACAAAATATTCTCCTAATCTATCTTTCTTTCAACATGGCAAGTACATTTTTCCACAACACTTTAATCTTTCAAAATTCAATATTTTTCCGATCAAGTGTTGAGGGGAGAAAATAACTTTAACTGCTTCAAAACATCTCTGTACTTGCATGTTATCATATCTCGTTGATTCTCATATAAATGGTGGTACATTTTCGGTTCAAAGACACCCTGACTTAAATTAATAACCTTTCATTATTTTTCTCAAGTCGATGGGGAGTGTCGTCATGTTTCTTTCCTAAAATCTTTGTTTGGTAACCAAAATGGAAGTTAAAAGGCTTTGTTTGAAAAAGGAAAAGTGGAGGGACCAAACTGTCAAAACCTTAAAGATATTTTGAATAAAATATCCTCCACCTAACTTTCACTTCTCATTTATTACTCAAAACATAAAACCATCCTACGCTTTGAATTGATTCAAGAAACCGTGCTTTTGATCTTCATCTTGTAAGTGTTTTCGTGATTACAACATGTTTTTAAGATAAGGTTTTGAATTTCATGTAAATCCTACGGCTAAAACATTTTTATGCGTGATTAGGTGTTCTACGCTTATGCGTAAGAACACACAATCAATATGTGTGTGTTTGTGGAAATGATTTGTGTCAAAACGCTCATAATACATCAATGATACCATTTTAACCATCAAAATCCACCCGTAAACACGAATTGATGATTTTTGAAAATTAGGTTTATGAGTCGAATTGGGTATTTTCGAATGTGAAGTGTGTTGGTCAAAAGATTGTTGTGTTATGCTTATGTGATGTTGAATTGATGATATCCATGCCTTATAACCACCCGTAAACCTTAATTGATTCGTAATTAGGAATTAGGGTTTAATGTTCTAAAATTGGGTATTTTTGATTCACCGCAAACTAAGTGTTAAGACTTGGTCAATATGCTCTCACAACATCTAAGATATACCGTAAAAACTTTGATGCAAATTCTATGGCTAAAATTCATACGCCAGTAAATTTAGGGTTTTAGACTACGCGTAAGGATTTCTACGCATAATCGTTAAACCGTCCAATTGTGTTATGATCGTCATAAAATGAATGTTATGTGTTAAACATTGATGATATGATGCTTTGTTTCAGTGCTTGCTACACTTAATATTCGTAATCAAGGTTGTTGTTACTTCACGATAAGGATCACCCACGCGTAGCTTGTTATGCGTGAAGATTAGTCTTACGCGTAGCTTCTACGCATAAGGTTCTACATATGGGACCACGCGATCCCGTGAAGGATATGCGTAAACAAGGACCTCACGCATAAGGTCAACTCTCACGAGTAGCCTTACGCGTAAGGTTAATATATGCTCACGCATAAGCTCCACGCATAAGGTCTCCTTTTCCCACGCTGAACACTTCTTACGCGTAGTTAGGATTCTACGCGTAAGTTTACGCCTAAGCATATATCATTCCCGCTCACGCATAACTTTACCAATCCTACGATAAGCCTCGGATCACACCTTCGTTATGAATTGTTACGTGTACAAACTTGTAAATAAACTAATCATATCGTCACGAATCCAATAATGTCACTAATAAACTTAAATCGCTTGATATGTTGTGAACAATAAGTGATAAAATAAACTTTAAAACTTAAAGTTAACTAACTCACTAAACATTTCACTACGTCATTGAACTATTGAACATACAAGTGACTTAGGACTCAGAACAATCATTGACACCGTACATTCAATAACTAGACAATAAGACCTTCGTTGACTAACAAGATGTCTTTCGATATGTTGGTTCTTTTGGCTAATGTTATTTCGCATCACGACATGGTCGAACAAATGAATGTGGATGCATCCAAGTTCTCTCCATTGTCGATATCTATCCTCATGGCTATCCAATGAAGATAGGAAAGAACAATCTCCGTGTTGACTTTGACACCCTCACTTGCTCGTAATCTTCGTGTCTAATTGCTATTGATATTTCGAGGACTCATCCAGACGTAACATGCTTACTCACTCGCAACTGCTCCCGAGATCTACATCCAACAGCCTCGAACACTATGGAAAGGGTCAGGACGATCACGCGACGGTGACTCAATCACAAACAAGTCACCATTACACCGCAGACTTAAGGGTCGTTCTCCTAATTCCCGATGTCGATCCAACCAAACTATATGCCACACCGTTGAAGAGCTCACTCTCCAATTCTTAATCGATATCGGTTATGACGAGGCTACGTGAGTAATCACCAAGCATTCTCACGTAGAGCTTAAGAGTATTCCTCAACCCCGAGAACTCTCTACATGATCATCACCAAGTCTCTGCTTTCGGTCGCGACAATGGCCATGAGCACCCTAAGCTCATGGAACCGCAAATATTTCGGCATTGGTCAACAGGAAACACATCGCTATCGAAGCTCGATTTGGGATGACATGATGTCATTTCTCAACAAACTTGGCTCAAAGATTCCCTACATCGATATACTAAATTGTTGATCCGAGAGCACTTGACTTCATCCCGATATTCCCAAGAGGCTCAATGACCCCGACAATCACGATATGTTGACGGAACCTATTCTATCCGCCGTAATCAAGGAAACGCCTACAAAGAAACAAGGTGTCAGGTCGCCGATTTTTCTAATCAAGATGTCGAAAGCTCAAACGCATAAAAGGTATCCGAAGCAATGACAAGGCAAAGTTGGTCATCTCGACGAAAAATCTTCTCGAACACCTGTAAGGAGAACCGTAAAAGGAAGTGCCGGAAGTGTCACAAGTTCAGATAGTCGAGGAATGTTCCAAAGAAGAAACCTATTCCAAAGAGGAAACCTACCCCTAAGAAAAAGTTCCTTCTCGTGAAGCCACTCCGATCCTTTCACCGAACCGCAAAGAAACCTCGTGGACGAGGACTCGATGCTACCGACACGTATGAAGAGATCACATACTCAAACCGCAAAGGATGAAAATCCTCAAGACCAAAACCTCCAAGTCCTCAAACTAATAAAGGAAAAGGAAGACTCGCACTTGTGTCACATGATGAAAGCTCAAGATGAAGAAGAGCAACCGGATCAATCATACAGAAGAAGTTTCACAACGCCGACACCTTCAAAAGGTCAAGAATTTGCTAAAGATCAAATGGGTGGCCCCGAGGATCAAGTGGTGTCGCTTGACACCTCACCGATCCCGATACGGTTAATCAACCCGCAGGATCCGTGCCACCACTCTTCCGCAACAACAACACTGTGGAGGATACTATCGATATGAGTTTGAGAACCTCAAACTAAGAAGATCGAGAAAGATAAAGATGATGATTATGACAAGTTGCTTCGGTAGTCCCACACGCCTCGTAAGGAAACTTCGAACCGCCTAAGGACCCCAAGCCTCCTCATGTCTCCTCCTCATCGACTCATCATCTCACTCATCACCACCACCATCAACGAAGTCAACCGATCATCATCCAAATCGAAGAAGAAACCACCTAAATCTTGGATTTCTCGACTCATGAAAAGATTGTGAAAGTTGTCCAACAAGTCGAAAGAAGGACATACTTTACGTAAAACCGAATTGGTTTGTCGACCAAATTCAAGACTTAAATGATGAGAAAGACAAGATGGAGAAAGAAAGGAATTTGTTCAAGTTCATGAAGAGTCATCGAAAGAGGAACCGAACGAAATGATCAAGGTTACACTAACAAGTACCTTCGTGATATCGCTCCTAAAGTCCAAAAGGAACCGGAGAAGACAAAGAAGAGATCATACCCACAAGTTTCTTCTCGACATCGCCCCGTGTGACTAGAGAAGTATTTTCCGCACAACTCACTCCTAACATCGCCGCATTGGTTAAACATACAATGGCCAAAGAAGTCGATCTCTCCGAACTGAAAGTTAATCGCTAAACTAGTGATGCAAATGTCAAAGCGATCCGAACGCTTACTCGGATGAAGCTAAATTTTTCAAAATCTACTTGATTTTCAACTCGATCATCATGCAAGGAGTCACCGATCAACCCAAACGATCAAGAGATGACGATGATAAGGACAAGGACTCGCACCTAAACGCCGAAGGGCCCGTGAATCTACTTGATGCCACCTCCTCCACCACGGATTTCTTCTCAACAAAGTCTCCTCCACCCGGTCTTCATCGATAAACCCTGGACGATTCCGAGTTACCACCCCGACTCATAAAACAGTGATTACTTTGAGTATACGGGTGGTGACGATGAAGAGGTCCTCGAGCCCCGACAACAACCCACCTCACCCAAACAAGTGCGTAAACCAAGATCATCATCAAGGCCTTCCAAAAGAAGAAGAAGACGACTCACCGAGTCGATCATGGCTAGATGACGATAAAACCAAGAGTTTGAATGGTTCTCCACACTTGTCAATCAAACTCCCTACCCCGATGAAGGTCAAGACTTGGTAGACGGTTCTACATTGAGCACGCAAAACTTTTGCAAGAAAAGTTCCATGAAGAAAATGACGAAACCGAGTTGAAGCGAATCAAGAATGAAGCGCTTCAACTTCTACAAGACAGCTCAAAGCGCCTCGAGGTCGAATATCATCTTGAGAACATCGCCGAGCTATGTCTAACAACATGGATTGGCTCAATCCGAAGCAAACATTGACTTCACACAAAGGGACAACCTCCATACTACACCGATTGGACCAAACCCCTACCGACCATTGGCCAAGCAGACGAACCACGGATTCCCTTCCGATACTTTTTAACAGAGACCGGATTTTCTTACACGGTAGCGATGGTTCGCGAAAATATGCTACATCATTGACTCTTCCATTCCCAACGGCTATTTACTCAAACCGCATAGCTATCGAGGAACGCAAATCACTTGTTTTTCGACAACGCAAGCATACGACCAAGATGCATTGTATGGGATTCATCATTGGCCCGAACGTCAAGAATCTACTACGTGTCGCTCGGTTCAAGTCTCAACATGCGCAGTATAGTTCTAAGGACATCGTGGCCATCAAACACGTTGATCTCAAGTCTGTGGGACTATACATTCTTGAAGAATATCATAGTCAAACGACAAGATGAACATGACTATGGATTCTCCGAGGTCGACTTTGAGAACTTATCTCTCAACGACATCAAGACATGTACCTTGCCAAAGTATGTGGTCGATGAGACAATTCTCGATCGACGCTCAACGTGAATTTATCAAGTCGGTTCTCATCTTCATTAGACGATCGTGATCAAAGAACGTGTTGAAGATATCCGATGGTCGTTGAATCTTATCGACGCTGTCAACCTCACTCCTCCAACGCTTACTCTTCCCGATCTCAACCAGATATCTCAATATACACTCATCAAGAAACCTTTCGCGTTGTTTACCATAGTGAACTTCAAAGAAACCGCTTAATGGCGTGTAGTGAGCTCCACAAATTCGGGATCATACCTTGAAGATGGTTAGGGATGGATTGGCGACAGTTGAAGGATATACCGAAAGTCGGGTCTCCTAAGCTACCGGAATTCTCGTGAAAGGAGGGATGTGAGAAGGATCATCACCATGATTGATGAACGGTTGTTCGGAAGGGACCGCCTGCACGATTGGAGAGCTATGTTGGTGGTCGACCCAGAGAAACATCACCGCTTTCAACGCCTGCAAGCACACTCGGAACATCACCGCACTTCCGGTACCCTTAAATGGTTTCCTTCATATAATTTTGGATGTGTGATTATATATGTCAATGGCTTGTGCACACATAAAGTTGTACAACCCGTAATTGTCAAGAAAGGACCCCGTGGTACGCCTGCCACAATCCTTATAAAAGGAGCTAAAGCTTTATTTTTGAGTAAAACCTATCAAACCTTTCATTTTTCAAGGTTTTGCTCAAAAGACAAGTACTTCCCATATGATTTTCAAAACCTCAACCGCTTATATCACTAGTTGAGGGGAGTATTTGAATTAAAACTTTGTTCACAAATTGTTCATAGTGGTCATCTTCCGCAACACTCGAAATGGTCATATTTATTTTCAACCGCTCAAAATAACATTTTATATGCCATTTTTGAGGGGAGAAAATTGTGTGATAAGAAATATGTTGTACAAAATGCAAATGAAATCTGTACCTCGGACTTAACCAACGAATTGACGGTACTAAACTGTTAGTAACTCGAAAAGACTTGTCCCGACGGTAATAATTTCAAGCTAGTTCGCTAGTAATGTAAACGTGTCTCGCAAAGGACTTGTCCAAGTAGAAAGTACCATTCGAGAAACTCTTGATAGACATGAACTCGACGGGTATGACAACCTTTCGAGGTTTGTCTACACCTTCAAGGTAGTTATTAGAGCTAGTTGTCACCTAAAAGTCGACAATGTAACTCTTTAACTATGCAACGAACCGTGTCTCATGGGATTGTCTATCTTCGTGGATCAATTCAAAAGTGCGCGCTTTTCCTCACCGCATTTAACCATTAAAACTATTAAGCACATGGAGGGGAGTATTTATGCAAAACATCATCTCTCACATGGTTCAAACATGTTTTCATTAACAAACCCTTTGAGAGATATTTTCACATACAAAGGGTTTTAATGGCAAACATAGGTTAGTCATGGAGTTATAAGGTGACTAAGGTTAGGAATAACTGTTCTATGATCCGCCAGAGTCGGAGGGATCACCCAAGGACACTACCATTAGTTAGTGTTAGAAGTCCTTAGGAATGATTGTAAAAGGAGAAAATGAGAATCGGAGAAAGAAGGAGTTGAAGAATCAAAAGAAATGTAAAGTAAAGGGTGAAAAGAAATAGCCTCCGCATTATTCAACTTAGGGCGCATAATCGGTTCAATTCATATGCTACCGGTTGTCACTTAGTGACACCGGTATTGAAGATTAAAAGTCGTCATGGACCCAAAGGACGCATGCACTAAACCTTCTTAGCCACTCAAGTTTTTCTCAATGTAAGCTTGTTTCATTCTCACAGGAACCCTACGTAAACTATTGGCTTTCTTAGAGATCGCCGGTATTGAAGAAGGAGACCTCTCCCTAGTCTCCGCCAGAAAACCAAAACGCACTATTGAGTCTAGAGCCACGAGATTCATCAAAAGATCTCTTAGAACACTTGACATTTAATCACTTGATGATCAACAAATAAGATTATCGCTGGTTCATATCGAGTCCTTCATGCATCTTAGCAACTGTCGAGAACATTTATGAGAGGTTCACATCCGTGATCCTCGTGATTGAATGGAAACTCCCGCCGTGGTCAACATCAAACACCGACAAAGAAGTCACTGTAACTCCCCGTGGATTACGCGGAGTGTGTCTCAAACGGTCTACGTCAGAGGTGATGCTTCGTGTACCTCAACGACTATCTCGAATGTAGATGTACTTCGCACATCGCGTTATCTCACTTGTGGGACTCCAGCTCAGAACGGCCTTTGTAAGAATTAGAGTTGTGTTTTCACACTATGTCGTTAACACTCAAGTTCAAACTTGTAAGTGCCGGAAACCGCTTATTACTAACCGCTTGAAATGTTTTTTCTTATGGAAGCTCCGAGCGGAATGATCGTGCCGATTCTTCTCATGCTCACGCCAACATCATCACTAATGGAAGTTCTATTCAATGCAACACAACAATGTAATGATTCTTCATCAATCAAAGAATCTACAAAGTCAAAGACTTACGTAACTTCATCAAGATTGATTTCCAACGCCAAAGAGCGTGTGAGCATGTTGAAGAATGACGGAGACACCGGAGCAACAAGGCACTGAGGCGCATCGATGCGCATAACAACATACTATCACTTTCACCACAAAGAACAATGATCAAAGAACAAAGTTAATGATGACGTCAAGCATAACTGCTCAAAGATAACTATCTCTACACCGGGAGATTGTTCGAATCAAGACAATTCCTCTCACAAGAAAGAAGAATGTCGAAGACGCCACGCCTACTATTACATCAACGCCTTCACCGCTTACATTCATATATACTTGAGGGGAGATTGTTGGAATCACTCCTAAACAAGATTTCAAGTATTTATATTTCATATGTAATAGGTAGCTTTATTATGGCCTTTATGTTTGTTTAAGGTCAAGCTTATGTAGAAGGCCCATAAGCTTAGGCCCAAGCCCAATAAGGAATAGGAAGGAGAGGAGTGTTGCCCTAGCTCCTTGCCTATATAAACTATGTAATAACCCTCACTGAGGGTTGGTTGTTCAAGTTTTCTTTTCACATATCTTCACGCATAACCGTCATATTATATTGTGTGTGTGTGTGTTTTAACTTGTTCATCCGCCTTCATCTCTTTCTCTATAACTTGTGTTTGTAAAACTAGTGACCTAACAAGGCCCATACAAGAATTAAAGTGGTCCCAAGTTATATCGTAGTCTTCTATAACCATGCCATGCCAATTCCCAAGCGCCTCCAAAGTTTAGCTATCGCTGCAATCCCGAAAATGCATGCTAAAAGTGTCAACACAAAGGTTGGTGAGTTCACGGGTTTTAATACACAAGTAGTTTCCAAACAAGAAGATCAATTGGTTGTCAAAGTTTCGAAAGGGTCCATTATGTATGCGCAAGGCTCATGGCTTTAAGGGTTCTACTACTTAAGCCGATTCAACAGTAACTTGCCTTTACGCAACATGCTCTAACCTAGCATGAGAAGGTGATACTATGCACTCTGGTTAGTAGAGTGAGGGATGGCTCTACCCTAAATAACGCTATCCATAGATATCAACGGCTCATCCCGCGGTGGGAGTGAGTTAATAAGTAATGTAGTAACAGGGGACTTTTACAGTCGTACATAGGCGCCAAACATAAGCATACATACCAGTTTGCACAGTATAGCAAAGCATAGCTCAGTAAATTGAATCAGTTCAGTAAATTATAATTTCATGAATGCACAACCAATTTAGTTTTAAGTAATCATAGCATGCTTTTCACCCCAAAAGAGTAAAACAGTAAAATAGGGCTGTGAAACTCACCTTAGTCCGAAGAAATACAAGAATCACAACTAACACGAATGGCATCGAGAAATGTAACATAGTATTATCACAAGGTAGTAACGTACAATGATACAAGAGTACCGATACAACGGTACATCATTGGCACAACCCGATAGCATATGGTTTATCTCAGAATGAGTCTCGTAAAGTAATTAAGTTTTCAAAAGACAAGCGTTTTAGTTTTCGTGGAATACTCGTATTAACATTTATAAGAGTTTATTGTCATAATTTGTAAGAAAAGTTTAGTATCATCATTCGTGTGGTGGTTTCAAGATCACATACTCGAAATACAACTCACGCCTAAAGTATAATATATACATATATATCTCATATATATTATGAAGTAAAAGAATAGACAAAATATCTCAAGAAAACGAGTCACAAAAGTATTGACGAGTGAGTTATAGGCGAAAAGATAATGACGAGAAAATATGTCAAGAAGGTAGAGTCAATTAGGCTTGTTGGGAATTGCAGATTACAAAACGAGCAAGAATGAAGAAAGAAAAAACAATGAGGGCCTTATAGATAATTTAATAATAGCTTTGGTAGTAAGCTATGTCTAGGGTTTTTGTAACCTCCCTTTCCTATATAAAGAGGGTAGGAATCTAGGGTTTAGGCATCCCTTTCATTGATCCTTTCATTTCATTTCATAGCAAACATCTCTAAAGAGAGTCTAGACACACGATTATAGCGTGTGTACATTAGTTGTAGTAGTTTCTTTGTTTTAATTAATAAAGAAAACCTTATTAGTAATGTTGATTGTGTTATTCTATTCTGATGTGCATTCAATCAATCGATGTTACTCATACCTTAGTTGAGTCCAGATCTTGGATTCTACAATTGGTTTCAGAGCCAAGTTGCTCTCGATCTAGGGTTTATAAGGTTTTCATGTCATTAGGGTTTTTGCAGCAGTCGTTAAAAAAATAAAGAGGCAGCGAAAAGAAGAGCAGATCTGATGATAAATTGAAGCAGTTTTGAAGTAAAGGCAGATTCGTTTTTGAAGGCTGTATTATTCGTTTGACATCACTACTGTGACGTCAAGGTATATATTTTTATTAATCAGCAGCACGTGGGTTTGATTATATGTGGATATTGGTCTTATATTTGATTGGCACATTAATATGATTGACATCAGCCATCACGTTGGAGATTGTTTTTATGATTGGTCGTGTTTGTTTTATTCGAATGATTATTTTGTGATATGGCTATTGATTGGTCAAATAAGTGGGTAAGTGAATATGGCTGTGGGTTTTACAATGGATTTATTTGATTGGTTCATGGCATTAATTGATGATCGTGGGTATATCTATTCATCACGAGGGCTTGGTAATGTTGATCTCACTTTAATGTCATTTGTGCTGATGGTCACGTGTTCCTACTGATATCACATTTTATTGCTGCTGATCGTTGGCCTCTCTATTGGTCCAAAATTTGTATGAGGGTCACATAATTTTTGTCGTATGTTAAACGTGGGAATGATTTGTTTATATTCAATTGGATGTGGATGTCATGTGAGTCTAATCACGTGCTGTGTTTGCTATTATGACGACACAATTGGTTAGTGATTGATTAGCGGCGGGACCCACGGTGGTATGTATGTGTGAATCGATTAATTATTCACGTGAGGGTGATTTGGTGGGGCTCACTTGAGTAGTGGTTTCACGGTATCTCTTTTGATTCCTACTGATGATGTCATTCACTGGTCACGTGCTTCATTCCTCAATTTTCTTTGATTCTCACGTGAGTTCACACATGGAGTAGTTTTTTTTGCAGCTAATATTGATTGGCCAAAATATGTGCGTGATTCTGTGATTGGCGAATCATTGGTAATAGTGGACTGCAGCATTTAATTGGTGATCACGTGTATACTTCATAATAATTGGTCAGTAGCTATGTTGAATATTGCTACTGATTTCATGGGTGTATACTGCTTCCAATGAGGTTAATTTTGATCGATTTATATTCGTACTAGCAGCGTGGGAACTAAGTTCTGGTCGGATATGTTGATCCCAGTTGAGCAAACGATCTAATATAGAAACTGACTTAAACAAAGAACTTATCAAGTATTACGCGGAATTTAACACTTGATCTTAAGAAGAAGAACAATTAACTTTCAACACCTCAATATTATTTATTAATACGAATACTCTTACAGTATTAGGGTTTTGCAACCTTGAAGTGAAAACGACTTTAGATATCTAACACACGTATATCTAACCTAGCCAAGGACCTCCTTTTATAGGATAAGGAGTCCTATACAATATACAATACGTATCCTACAAGATAAATATCTTTTCCATATTTATCCGATACAATAAACTAACCAACTATATAGAACTAGCGATTGCTTACAATACTATCGTGATTACTCAATACTACTAGCGCGGTTATCTTCATCGATGGTTACTCTTCTTCCGTCGTGGCTATCTTCAAGTTTGTCCGAGGTTCCATCACTTAAAGTAATTCATCATACAAGGAACCTAAAACCCAACAATCCTCCCCTAAACTTGACAAATTCCAATGAATTCTCAAGTTTCTTTTAAGCTCAAAACATCGATGTGGAGGATGTAGCCAAACACTTACTTTTAAGTATCTTCTCATACTTCTTCAAGAAGTCATAAGCTTGACTATCATAGGACAATAACATCTTGAAACAACTTTGGCTTCAACATCCGAGTAATTATTGCCGGATGATTATTCAGTTTAGGATACTCACCTTCTACAAGCATATAAATAATACGTCGTAAAGCAGTTAAAACATGAACTCCACGTGTTTGATATAAAAACCAACGAGTAACTTGACCATTGTAGAGTCCTTGCCATTACGGTTCATCATGAGTAGGCTCAAATAGAATCTTCAAATTATGATACATCAACCTCTCATGATAATCATCCGGATGCACTTCACCAAAATATTTCTTGTAAAGAACCCAAAATTCATCAAATCATCTCTATCAAAATATTGAAGCATTTGAGAAAATTTATTATACTCAAACATCATTATTGAGCCTTTGAATCTTCCAAACTCCTTCATCGCCATCTAAAGATTAAACTCATAAGAAATAATTGGATTCACTTCAAGAACAACTTTCAACTTCTTAGAATCGGATGTCTCTGAACCACGATTTTCTTTTCGTTTACTCTCCATCCATGCATCATGATCTTTTCCCACTCTTTTCCTTTTGAGAATCCATAGGCGTAAATCATCATTATTAATTCTCATACATCTCTCATAGATTTCCACCATTCTTATAAATGTACAAGTACTAAGATTATCGAAACATATATACCGTAATTCTTGACAATCCTCATCAAAACATTCCTTAACCGAGCAATAGAAGGTTTCTTTCTTACAATTTTATTCCTTCCTCTACTAACTTTCTTTGCCAACATTCCTAAGTCTAGCCTTTTCTTCATCATCGAACAAAGCCCATTCTTGTATTGTATATTCATCATTGATCAATTTCAAGCTTTAAGATAATTTTGAGATTCATACCATATAGCCAATATCTTCCGACTAGCTTCTTCTTCATCATTCTTTCTCTTTTCCAAAGTCGCTCTATCCTCCTCTTCCGACTTCTAGCAAACTCTTTATCATAAGCCTCTTGTTCGCTTTATTTTTGAACTTGAGACTACTTCTTTGCCTTTTCCAACATTAGATTTGACCATTTTCTTCTTCACGGGTTCACCAATAACCAAACTTTTACCTTTTGGTTTACCTTTTGATTTAGTAGCGATGGTGAATAGATAAAGTAGGTGCAATAATTGATGTAGGTATTGATAATGTTTTGCTCAAATTAATCAATGTGCTTGCAGCCTCTTTCTACTTCTTTAGGCTTAGATGGTAATGCGAAAGAGTGGTAACAATAGTAGAAGTAGTTGTAATAGCAGTTGGTATGACAAGATGAGAATCAATAGCCAAATCGAAACAACATCGGTGGTTACAAAATTACTAACCGGGTTTCGGATATACCATCGATGGTTATGTTACGTACAATGTCAACATTCCTCAATTCTTCAAGAACAACAAACATTCCCACTTTATCGAAACTACAAAGTCGAGATCACCATATCAACATCTTCTTCCAAAGTAACACCAACAGATACATTTCCGGCCTCCCTGAAGTCATGCCATCACTCCTCCCTGTTTGGATACATCATCCACATTGAGTAGGAGAAGAGTTCCCCTTCTTTTCGTGACGCCTCAAAGCCTTCAAAACAAAGAAGTTCGTGTCTTTTCACTCTTTCCAAAACCAAGATCCGATGCTTTAATCTCCGAATAGTTTTACCTCAAGCACGGTAACTTCACAGTAGACTAGAAATTTTATCCTCCATTTTAGAACACCGAACCGTCAATTCATTTATCGTTCAAGAATATCCTCCCACTTCGATTCGTGTTAAGCGGTCCGAGAGGTGGATCATCGAAAAGCCGTCATTTACATAATCATCAACCGTCAATTCATCATCGTTCCAATCTATCCTCATCACTTGAAATGTGTTAAGCGCCCGAGCGGTGAATCCTTGGATATAAAAGACATAGCACCGCATCGAGCACGATCATCTATGCACCCTATAGCGGCCAGGTTGGCTGGGATACCTCCACCTGTGTTAAGCTCAAAGAACTTTCCACATTAGGAGTTGCCAAAGGTTGGGTCTTATGTATGTTTCACTATCCGACCAAAGCATCTAAGCATGAATCATGGTGGAAGCCCTTCCAATCATGTCACCTCCACACCGTGTGTGACCTCATTAACCAAACCACTAGCACTAGCACGAGGAAGCCGAGTGCCCTCTGCTCGCTAACCTCATGAACCTCGTAATCGGAAGGAAAATTTAACATGTGAGGAAACAAAGGAACATCGGAATAACAACGTTACGTGGCGGATTCTCATATATGCAAACACACGAGGAATCATACGATTTATTTCATACTCTAACATGTTCAATAGGATCCGAATTTGTCGTTCCACAAGCAATTGAACAAATCGAGGATACAAATAATACTTTCCTTCTTCCTAATATTCTGCACTAACCCCTCATAAATCATCCTAGACCAATTAAATTTCCTTCCATCGACAAACAAATAATAGCGGTAGTAATCTTGGAAGGAAAATCATTAAAGCTCGTGGTCTTATTGCTCATACACATTAATAACGTGTGAATCAAAACTTCCATTGGGAGAAAAGCAGATTCTTAAAAATTGTACCTTATTACCCACGTGTGTGTAACCTAAGCGCTCTAAACCATTAACAATCTCACCATCGGAAGATTATCAACACCATCGGCATCATCAAGCCGCAAAACCTCTAATAAGCTCCTCGTAAAGCGTAAATATCATGCTCATCCACCTAGTACGAAAAACCTCCAACCCATTAACCTCTTCAAGAGTAGCATTCTTCCAAAAGCGGCGAATATAGGCTTTAAAATGGTGGGTTCAACCGTTAAAGCAAAATGGATCGAACTATGAGAAAGGAAATCAATCATTTGATGAAACCCTTGAGCGAGCATCTTTGGTAAGAAGAGCAACAAGATTATGTGAAGTGGAGTACGTCTCGGGCATTTTCGGTGATTCCATTAATGATGTGAATAAGGTGGGTTTGTGAAGAAATCAATAAAAGTGATTAGGGTTTAAGGATGAGAGAAATCAAAACAGTATATATTTTCCTTCCTAGGTACCCTAAGTTGTATAAACTTCTCATCGTGCATCTTAAACTGGGAGATAACACCACACACTCGGTTTCTCCAAAAAGTACCCAGCTTTTCTTATCACACATTTGAGAAACTTGAATAAATTGTACTTTAGTCCTGTACCAAATAGACCTTCTCAAAGTCTAGCTTCCTGTTACGATTGTGCCTCCGCCAAGAATCTTTCCTCCTTTGGATCATTGCCAAATGCCACATATCCTCCATCATAAGCTTCAAAATCTTCCAAATTGCTTCCATCCCAAGTCATGTGCCCGAGCAACCACTATCAAATACTCCTTTATCTTTTAGCTCGGTTTGAAGATTGCCTGCACATAAGATTTCAAAGATTAGTTCCTCTTTTGGACCCAGTCGATCTTGACTTGGGTGCGCCTGCATCAAAATATTCAAATTTTGTTAGGTCCATTGATGCCTGTTGACATATGGTAAAACCTTTGTCTTAGGCTTCCATTGCCAACTTCTTTGAGGCCTTATGACATAAAATGATTTCCAACCACAGTATCGCTTATCACCTTTGGAATTTTTAAAACTTCTTTTGAATCGTTGGTGATTTTTGGCTTATCATGGTTTGACACTCGCTAGCCGCTTTACATTTAGCTTAGCCGTGGTTGGAATCCATTTTGTGTAGCGATGACAATTGATTTTGTATTCCCATTCCTCATCAAGACCGCTCTTGGAATCATGTTTCTTTTAGAATGAGGGTGTGTTCTTTTGAAAAGTTTTTATGGTTTACCCTCCTCCATTGATTCCAAACTTGTGGTGCTGCTTTTATCACAATTCCTCGTAAATGATCAAAACTACCACACACAAAACAAGCCTTGTTAACACATTGAAACTCATCACCTAATCTATTAGAAATTAAACCATTTAAGTTTCTTTGATTTCCCTAGGTTTAAATTGTTTCATATGTTCCTAGGAATTTCTCTCGCACTCTACAACTCTTTTGGTAACTTTAGCTCCAAATCTTGGTGCAGAATTGACTTGCTTAGAATCAACTTTCTTAAGCGGCTCTATCTTTTCGGACTTAGTTGATTCAAGATTAACATCCTCGAATCGATTCCCAATCTTCAATTATGGGAGCACCGGATAACTTAGCGTAACATATCTTAGGTAATTCATCGATTTACTTCTTCAACGGGTTTATTAAAAGCGAACTCACTACTAAATGACAGGTTCTTTAAGCGGTGGTGCATGTTTCATTAAAGGGGTGGTGGCATATCATTGTATCCTATACCATTACTTCTCTAAGCGATTTTGGCCAATTGGTTTCAGACAAGATCGAAGCATATTGTAATTTAGCAACCCTAACAATATGTTTTTCTTTTTCCTCTGGGCCTTAACTTTTACACTTTCATACTCGCTAGTCTATCTTTAAGCATTTTAATCTCTCTGCTTTTAAGATCAATTTCACCACCTAGTATATTAATCTTTTCTACATACTCAAACTCACATTTAATCTGAATTTTAGCTTCTCTTCCACACCTCTAAACCAACTCTATATCCTAAGTTATCTAGAGTCAATCTCTCTACTTTTCTCATACTCTCGGTGATAGCTTTTGAGACTCTAAGATATCGAACATGATTTAAAGGAACAAGTAGATGTTTTAGAATCATTAGATACCTCGGAATCCGAACCGGAAGATGAAGCATAGGCCATTAGAGCAAAGTTATGCTCTTTTGAAGCTTCACTAGCCGAAAAGCTGCATTTGGACCTTCTTCAACTGATCACCCAATCATAATCACCAAGTCCATCACGAGCAACCAAAGTCGAAGAACTAGTAGGTTCTTCGTTGTCTTCTTAATACCCTCAAGTCTTTTAGAGCTCGACATTCCACTCGGCAAAATGACCTTTCTTCTTGCAGTTAAAGCACTCCATCTTGCTTTTGTCGAATCCACTCTCCTTTGACCATCATACCTAACATGTCTTCCGGTCCTCCTCGAAACTTCCTTGCTCGGAGAGTCGGCATTGCCATTTGCCATTGAAGATTAATTTCATCAAGATCATCGGGATCAATTTGATCTAGATCTTGATTCAAAACATCAACACTAGTAGTTAAATCGATGAAAAGCACAAATTGCACCATCACCGACATTATCACTAACAATGGTATTGTTTGCAATAAGCGTGGTTATACCATAGGCAGCAGTGGATACATCTTGTGAGCTTTTGTGATTTGTGGATACAAAAGCAATGTTTTGACTAGAAGAAGACGAGTTGGAAAAGTTATTCTCAGACTCATAGACCTTCAAATTATTGAAGAGATTGTCTAGAGTCATTGTAGCAAAGTCCGTCTTATTTCTCCACACAATTGTATGAATAGCCCAATCGGATGATAAACTCCTTATGAACTTCAAATTAATATCTTCTTGAAGGAACTTGTAACCCACCGCCTTGATTGGTGATGAGTTTTGAAGCCTATTGTATGTGCCATCAATCTTTCTCCACTTTGAGCGGTGAAGGTTTCAAAGCGATGCTTAAGCATGTTCATCCTTGACTTCTTGGTAGCTTCATTACCAAAGAAACCTCAATTCAAGAGCATCCAATAGTTCTTTAGCGGACTCATCCGATCAAAGTCCAATGCAAATTCATTAGGTATTCCCATGGAGAGAAGGCGTGAGCTTTGATCTCCATTTTCCTCTTAGCTTTATCGGGTTCACTAACAATGGTAATCTCCTTACCATCCTCACCCTTCAAAGGAAGAGTATCTCCTTTTCAACAACATCCCATAGAGCATAATCAATCATGCGAATGTCTTGCCTCATTCGCATCCTCCAGATTTGATATTCACCATGTTTGAGCATGGGAACCTTAGAAGCGATCACCATATGAGTTTCTTGAGACATCTTAACTTCCTTAAGAACAAATTAATGAAATTCTTCTTGATTACGGTTTCTAGATCACAAGCTCGATACCACTTGTTGATCCCGGTTGAGCAAACGATCTAATATAAAACCGACTTAAACAAAGAACTTATCAAGTATTACGCGAATTTAACACTTGATCTTAAGAAGAAGAACAATTAACTTTCAACACCTCAATATTATTTATTAATACGAATACTCTTACAAGATTAGGGTTTTGCAACCTTGAAGTGAAAACGACTTTAGATATCTAACACACGTATATCTAACCTAGCCAAGGACCTCCTTTTATAGGATAAGGAGTCCTATACAATATACAATACGTATCCTACAAGATAAATATCTTTTCCATATTTATCTGATACAATAAACTAACCAACTATATAGAACTAGCAGTGCTTACAATACTATCAGCAGTTACTCAATACTACTAGCCGCGGTTATCTTCATCAGTGGTTACTCTTCTTCTGTCCGTGGCTATCTTCAAGTTTGTCCGAGGTTCCATCACTTAAAGTAATTCATCATACAAGGAACCTAAAACCCAACAGGATAACATTTATATTGTTCATGATCGGTTGTTGTATATGCTAATTCTGGTCTTGACAGTTGGTCTTCTTATGTTTTACTAGTCTTGGTGAGTTGAATTTTTATTCAACGATGAACCCTAGTAATTAACATATTTCCAGCTTGATTTGATGTTCCTACTGGTTGCATATTCTGATTCGTACTGGTTCCTACTGATTTGTTCCTGCTGGTGGTTCCTACTGGTCGGTTCCTGCTGGTAGCTTTGGTTCTCTGCTTTTTTTTTTTTTTTTTTTTACTAAACAAAAGAAATAAAGCGCAACAACGGAAAAATCAAATCAACAACAACATCAAAATAGTCTACCAAGAATAATGGAGAACCAAGAGAAACACCAAAGCATCGTCTTATATCTTGTACTATCTACGTGACTCCAAACTAAGATGATGCACTAGCAAATGTGAGCATTAAGCACCTTTTCTATAGATCTCGCCCTTCACTAACACCGAGCACTACAATGTAACTCCTTAAATTATTGGGAATTGCAGTTACAAAACCACGAGCAAGAATGAAGAACGAAGAAACAACGAGGGCTTATATGTAATATTTAGTAGCTTTCATAGTAAGCTAATTATTAAGGTTTGTAACCTCCTCTCCTATATAAAGAGGTAGGATTCTAGTTGCAATCATCCCTTTCATTAATCCCTTTCATTTCATTTCATAGTATTCATCTCTAATGAGAGTCTAGACACGCGATTATAGCGTGTGTATATTAGTAGTTGTAGTAGTTTCTTTGTTTTAATTAATAAAGAAAACCTTATTAGTAATGTTGATTGTGTTATTCTATTATGCTGTGCATCCAATCAATCAATGTTACTCATACCCTAGTTGAGTCAATATATTGGTTTCTACAATTGGTTTCAGAGCCAGGTTGCTCTCGATCTAGGGTTTATAAGGTTTTCCTCTAATTAGGTTTATGCCCTAATTCATCTATGGCAGAAGATCTGAAAAGAAAAGAGGCAGCAGGTGGTTTTATTCAAGGAGTTATGGTCGTGTGGCGGCTGGGATTCAAAGCATCAATTAAGATGATTGGACGATGCATTTGTGATATTTTGATGCTTCGATATATACTACAAAGGTCAATAAAGTATTTTTAATTGATGATGGTCACGAGTATACTTTATTGTGATTTTGCTTTGGTTTGTACGCATGGGATAGTTTATTGTTTGATCACATGGAGCATGTCACCCATTGGAGTTTGTCTTGTTAGGCGTATGGAATCACAATATTCGAATTAAATTGGCATTCATGAAATTAATCACGTGGGGAGTAGTTTTGTGATTGGATGGTTCGAATGAATATTAAAGTTTGTGATTTGTTCGAATTATATAATTTTGGCCGTATATTATGGGTGGGGTCATCATATATTAATTGATTGATCTGGTCGGAGTTATTATTGGTATTGATCTCACGTGATGTTTTATTTCCTACTGATTCCACTTTGTTCCTGCTGGTTATGTACTCACATGTATATTTTTTTATTTGATTGAATATTATTGTGGGCATAATCTGTGTTGATCTCACAAATGGGCAAGTGGGATAGACTTCAGTGTGTAGTGATGTATGGAGGAACAGTGGGGATTATTTTTGATTGGTCGTTACTGCTGATGGTTCACGTGTGGGGCTCGGTTTGGTCATTTTTTAATATCAGTGATGCTGGTCTCGATATAATAGTGATTCTAATTTATTTGTGAGATCACGTGGGCTTGGGGATTTTTAATTGGGTATCATTGGACGGCATTATTTGATTACACGTGGTACCATATGTTGATTGGCCAACGTTTGTACTGATTGATATAATGATAGTGTTCCTACTCATCATGGTACTTTCACGTGCTATTC
Organism: Chrysanthemum lavandulifolium; assembly: GCA_022545495.1. Taxonomy (NCBI): domain Eukaryota; kingdom Viridiplantae; phylum Streptophyta; class Magnoliopsida; order Asterales; family Asteraceae; genus Chrysanthemum; species Chrysanthemum lavandulifolium. Next base: position 303,237,671 of record CM040240.1, read on the forward strand.
TTATTTACTATTTACGTATACTGCTGATTCATCGAGTGTTGCTGCTGGCTGGGTATTGTTCGAATATTATAATACAGGCAACGTGGGAACATAATTCTGGTCGTCTATAATTTATACTGCTCATGATCAGTTGTTTTATAGGTTAATTTTGGTCTTGACAGTTTGTGCTGGCTTTCTAAATGTTTTACTAGGCTTGGTGAGTTGAATTTTTTATTCAACGATGAACCCTAGTAATTAACATATTTTCGGCTTGATTTGGTGTTCCTACTGGCTGCATATTTTGATCTTTTTCTACTGGTGGTTCCTGCTGGTAGCTTCGGTTTCTGCTGGTAGTTTATTTGGTTTCTGCTGATTGGTTGCTGTTGGTTTGTTTCTGCTGGTTGTTTTGGAGTTCCTACTGGTTGATCAGGTGTGTGTCTTATCATATCTCAAAGTGCGTGATGAACACTTTGGAGATAACTTGTTCATACGTTAATGGTGTGACAAAAACTTGATAAATCTAGCGAAGGTGTGAGATCTTCAGATTAAAGGTACTTAATGCGCACATTTGCTAACACTTTAAGGAGTTACATTGTAGTGCTCAGTGTTAGTGAAGGGGTGTGATCTACAAATTGAAGGTGCTTAATGCTCACATTTGCTATCTTTTTAAGGAGTTACATTATAGTGCTCAGTGTCTCAGATTATTTGAGGGTTTATCATGATTTGGAGTCACATGGATATTACAAGATATAAGGCGCATGTGTTGGTGTTCCTGCTGGTTCTCCGTTCCTATTGGTAGACTATTTGTTGCTGAGTTGATTTTTTCTGCTGCTGCGCTTTATTTCTTTTGTTTAATTGTTAAAAAAAATATAAAAAAATGGTTAGTATAATTTTAAGGGGAAGCTTATGGTTTATATACTTACCATCTACATGCATCACTTGAGGGAAGCGCTCACGAGTCGCACAAGACCCTATTAGAAAATGGGGAAGAAGATTCATAGTGTGCAACTTATTATTGTGATGACATGTTTTAGCATTGTTTCTTCATACTGTGTTGTTTTGTAATCAAGAAGCGGAACTTAACCTAATCAAATTCGGTTTAGGGAAGATTGTTGGAATTGCATATTACAAAACCACGAGCAAGAATGAAGAACGAAGAAACAACGAGGGCTTATATGTAATATTTAGTAGCTTTCATAGTAAGCTAATTATTAGGGTTTGTAACCTCCCTCTCCTATATAAAGAGGGTAGGATTCTAGTTGCAAATCCTACGCGAGTTTCAATGACAAATGCACGGTTCTGCGCCATACGAACCAACACATTTGTAGGATATTGGATTTCACATACACATCAAACCATAACACAAAGTAGGTGTACAAGAGTTTTTAGAGAAAGAAATTTAGAGGTTTAGGGAACTTTAGTGAGAGAAAGAAAATCTTATTATGAGCTCCAACTCTACCTTGCAAGGTAGAGAGTATTTATAGTCTTACAATAAAACGCCACAGCGGGTTGTGGATCGTGCATCTGATGGGTAAAGACCCGTCTGTCCTCCACGGTGTTACTTAACTAAATAATACTTAGCTTAAAATAACTACGACTACGAGCTTTTAACGATTACATATACTTGAGGTGACCGACTCTTTAATACGGAATTTCTAATTCCTAACAATCTCCCCAAGGAGGTCACCTCAAACATAGACTAAACTTACATTGAATACAAACAGATATTACATTAACAATTGTTCTTGCATTCTTGATGTAGTACATTGCTCAAGCTCGTAGTCATTGATTCTTCTCATTGCATGTTTGGTTAATCCAAGTGGAGGTCTTTTATTGATCCACGTGATAATAATTTGAGCCGACTTTTGAGATCATCACTAACAAAATCTACGATACATCTATTGTGGTGTTGGTATTATGATGTTGTGACTTTCGGACCAACATGCTCACATTACGGATCATGATATCTTCTCATCGAGTAGCGGAAGCTTTTATTGATTCATGATATTGGCGTGACAGAAAGCGAAGCATGGGGTGAAAATATCGAGTCATTGATGCACTTATCATGATTTCTTGAGAAATGAATGTATTGTGTGAGCATGCGGCTATGGATTGACCGCATCATTTCGATCACCGCAAGCGTCGGTGTACCGCATAAAGCGATTAGCAATAAAGCGCACGAAGGTGTCTTTGATCACTTTCATTGAATTGAGGTACACGCCCACGGTTTCCGTTGATCATTACAAATCTTACTGTGATCGGTATAATTCAAGAATTTCCTTGACAGGTTTCGTAGTCGCTCTAGTCGTTCTCAAACCGAACGTCTCAAAGAAGACAACACGGAGTGAGTGAACCAAATGAATAGAAATTCAACGATTGATGAAAAGAGATTTGAAAAACAATCGTGTATCGCACAATGTAAATTGTTTTTGCAATACAATGAAGGTTTTAATGAAAATCAATTATCAATCATAAAATACCTTTTGATTTGAAATATTCGAACACGGTCGATGTGCTAAAAAAAAGAGTTTTTAAGCACAACGACCGGTTTTCAAAGGTATCCATCAATCCATAACTCGAACCGGGATTGATTCAAAGATTGAATCTCCCCATTGTTTACATTCGGTTGTCACATGGTTGATCTATTGAATAGATCTCACATGCCACCTACCGGGAGCTTGTTTGATGTTGGCTCGAGGCTTTCCATCTTCATTGTGAATATGTATGCATATCACCGGATGTTCCGCAATAACACAAGAATAATGCGTAGGACTCAAGATATAATCTCTCTTCCACATTGTGTGAAGCAGAGTCTTCATTGAAAGTGTCCTAATGAGATTTATAGATGATCTCGTGGCTCTAGACTCAATTTGTGCATATTTGGTTCTTGTCTTGGGAGACTAGGGAGAGTCTCCTTCTTCAATATCAACAATCTCTAAGAGAAAGTCGATAGATTATGTAGGTTCCCGTGAGAATGAAACAAGCCCTTTAAGAGGAACTTGAGTGGTTTGGGAAGTTGTAGTGCGAGGCGTCCTTTGGGTCCATGACGTCTTGTCTTCAATACCGATGTTACCATCGGTAGCATATGAATTGTGCCGGTTTACGCCCTATGGTTGAATAAATTGAGGGCTATTTCTTTTACCCTTTTCTCATTCAATTCTTTTCATTCTTCAACCCTTGAAGGCTTACCGAGACTTCATAGCTAGAACCTTGTTGGGTTTATTCCAAGACTAGCTCTGTCTCGGTCCGACTCTTCCCATATCTCATTTTCTCCTTTTATCATCATACCTAAGGACTTCTACACTAACTAGTGGATTGTCCACGGTAGATCCCTCCGGTTCGGCGGATCATGGGAACAAATACCTAACCTTATCATCCTTATATCACCATACATAAAGTAAAGTTGGTCGGTCTATTTGGTATTGTTCATCCGCCATTGGAACCAATTGAAAACCATTTGAAAATCAATCCGGATACTTGTGATATATTATCAAAGCATTTTGTACTGAATTGTTTTTGATATTTTTAGAACAAGTGCTCCCCTCAACATGTGCATCAAATGTTTGACATCGTTTTGCACACGGAGGCAAGAGGAAGAATTTACTTCTTTGATTACCATTTTCTAAAAGATATCAACATCACTTCCCTGATCAAATCAAGTAGATAAAGCATTTGGGGAAGGATGAGGTTTTCATAATTTTGCTCCCCCTCAATATGTGCCTCGAGGTTTGAAAAGAGTTTTGCACATACTAGAGGGAACTTGCACATTGAGATAAATGATCACGTTTCAAATCATTGTGGTTTAAGATAGATGCTCCCCCTCAACATGTGCATGGAAAATTTGAAATCGTTTAAACTTATAACCTTATAACAACATTTACCGAATTATCAGTTTAAGTCCAATTTAAATCACAAATTCTCCCCCGATCACAATTATCAAATCCTTTGAGATTTGTGATCTCTTGTAGATTTAAATTGATTTTGAAAGCTTTTTAAGGAGAATTGTGACTTGATTTTCAAAGCGTTTTAACTGATAAGGATCGGATTTTAAGACTTTAAACTCCATTGATTAAACATGCATAAATATCTTTTGAAAACAATTGAATGACAAATAACTTTTTTAATTTAATTGAAATCATTCTCCCCCTCAATCAATGACAAAGGTTGTTGATTGAGAGATAGATATTTTGACAAATAAGTCGAGATGATTATCAAAATAGAGTACTAGTTATTTTTCAAAGCGATTAATTTTCAAGCAGATAAATGTATATAGAATCGAGCATGGAATTTTGAAAACATAATAAAGTATGGCTCTGTTCTTTCATTAAAAATGGGTTCTTGCACGAAATAACAATAAACCATTTTTTCTCTTTCTCCCAATTTTTTTTTTTTTTGAAAATTGAACAACATCTAAAGTCTGTATCATTCTTTGAATCACAAACATCAAGACCGTAGATATAATCGAATCGAGAAAACATGACAAAATGACAATATTTTTGAGGATTTTTGAATTTTTCAAATTTTATGGATTTTGAAAGTTTTATATTTTTCTATTTGATTTTGAAGGTTTTATAATTTTGTATTTTGTTTTCGAATAGATATATACAAGAGATAGATGAAAGAAACTTTTACTCCTCTTCTTCCTCTTGAAGACGTTTGAGTGTTTCGGTTGAAGGCTTTTAAAGCCAAGTCGTGGAAGAATAAACTCAAAGCGTTCTCTAGGAAGAGCTTTGGTGAAGATGTACGCTAAGCGGTATTCGGTCCTCACAAAGTAAAGTTCCACCACACCGTTTTCCACTTGTTCCACGATGAAATGATGTCGAATGTCGATGTGCTTTGCTCTTGAGTGTTGTACGTTGTTGCATGAGAGAGCAATAGCACTTTATTATCACAATGCGAGAGGATTTTGTTAAATTCAAAGCCATAGTCGGATAATTGAGGTCTCATCCATAGGATTTGAGCACAACAAGATGACATGGCTATGTATTCACCTCTGTAGAGGAAATAGAAGTACTCATTTGCTTCTTTGATAACCACTCACAAGCTTATCACCCAGCTGTGAACCTCGGACGTGCTTCGACGAGTATCTTGACATCTGCATGATCAACATCCGCATAGGTCGTTAGTGACATACCGGTGTCCTTGGCACCAAAGTCCCATATTGATGGTTCCTTGGAGATACCGAAGACCCGCTTAACCGCTTCAAGGTGCTTTTAGTAGGATTAGTTTGGTATCTAGCACACATGCAAACAATGAACAAGATGTCCAGTCACTAGTTGTGAGGTACATCGGGATCCAATCATACTACGATATTTCGTTTGGTCTACCATGATCCCCGAGTGGTCCTCATCTAGTTTGGTACGTTCAATCATGGGAGTGTCAACAGGTCACTTGAATCAAATCCAAATTTCTTTAAAATCTCATTTGCATATTTAGATTGATTTATGAAAATGCCTCGGGACTTTGTGAAATTTGTAGTCCTAAGAAAAATGACATTTGTCCCATCATTGACATTTGAAATTTAGAACCCATTTCATTTGAAAAGCGGTCACACTCATTGGGATCGATTGAGGCAAAGATGATATCATCAACATAAATTTGAACATGAATTAAATGTTTGCACGACTTCACGGTGAACAATTTTGGATCAACTGCTCCTTTGCTAAATCCGATAGATAGAAGGAACTTTGATAGCGTATCATACCATGCCCTTGGATCTTGCTTTAAACCGTAAGAGCCTTCTTCAAACGATAAACGTGAGTAGGATGCTCTTGATTCACAAATCCTTCCGGTTGGTGACGTGACGACTTCTTTAAGATCTCCGTTCGTAAATGCCGTCTTTACATCCATCTAATAGACTACCATGTTCTTACTAGCAAGATTAGCCAAAAGATTACGATTGCCTCGATTCGAGCAACAAGAGCAAAAGATTCTTCAAAGTCAATACCCTCCTCTTGGCGGTATCCTTTTGTTAGGAATTAGAAATTTCCGGATTAAAGAGTCGGTCACCTCAAGTATATGTAATCGTTAGAAAGCTCGTAGTCGTAGTTCTTTAAGTTAAGTAGTAATTTAGTTAAGTAACACCGTGGAGGACGGACGGTCTTTACCCATCAGATGCCCGATCCATGCCCCAAAGTGTGGCGAGTTATGTAAGACTATAAATACTCTCTACCTTCCAAGGTAGAGAGTTGGAGCTCATAATAATATCTTTCACTTTCTCTCACTAAGTTCCCTAAACCTCTAACTTTCTCTCTAGAATTCCATCTATATGCTACTTTGTGTTATGGTTTGATGTGTATGTGAAAAGTTAATATCTAACAATTGGTATCAAGAGCCATGGTTTGATCATATCTTGCACATCTTTGGATTTATAGTGGTTTTAGGTGGTTTTGAGTTTGAAAAGGTTTAGTGGTTTTGCATCATTTGGTTGATTTTGTGTGTTAAAGGTTGAATTTTGTTGGTACTTTTGTGTTTAGAATCATCAAAAGTGTTTAGGTTTTCATTTGGTAAGCTTGAATCATCTTGGTTGGGTTGTTTTGGATTGAAAAGTGATGTTTATATGGTTTTCATGGTAGCGAGTTAGTTCACGGATAAGTTTTCTTCGTAGCGACTTGCTTCACAAAATTGTAGCGAGTTACGTGTTAAATCTAGCGAGTTAGATCTAGCGACTTAAAGTACAAGTAGTGGACTCTCCACTACGGTAGCGACTGTGGTAGCGATTTGGTCCAGAGCGAGTTGCTCTTTAGCGACTTGCATTGTTGGCGACTGAGTAGCTAAATGTCGCCAAAATTTGGTTAGCGACTTGGTTCAGAGCGAGTTACTACTTAGCGACTTGTCGCTCGTTAGCGACTTGGGATTCTAGCGACTTGGCTGCCTAGCTAATTAGTTCCTAGCGACTTAGAGCTTTATCATCTAGCGACTTGAGTGATTGTTTACGGTTTTCTTGATTTAGTAAAACCCGTGAAAGAATCTATTTCCCGCTTAATCATTGAGTTATAAAATCCGTATAACTGTTAACATGTCTACCAACGTCCCTACTATCATCTCCATCGCTGTCGAGGATGTACAAGCAATGGTTCAGATACTCGCCCACCCATGCTTCGATGTAATCGACACGACTCTTGGGCTCAACGAATCGATCAGTATTGCCTTGGAAAGGAAAATGGTGTCAATATTCTCAAATCCATTGATGAAGGACCATATCGAGTTGAAACGACTAGAGACATACTTGATACTAATGAAGATGGTACTCCTATTTACGGAATGGATGACCTAAGATGTATGATGAGCTTGATGATAAGGAGAAAAGAGATTTGATGCGATATCGTGGCTTCAAACATTGTTCTTCAAGGTCTTCCTAAAGACATCTACAAGTCGATCAATCATAACATCAAGCAAAGGCGCTTTGGGATAATGTTAAGATGCTTCTCTCGTGTTCGTAACTAACTATGGAAGACAGAGAATCCCAACTCTATGACGAATTTGAGCACTTCAAGATGAAACCAGATGAGAGTGTCTATGAGTACTATGTGAGATTTCATAAGTTAGTGAATGACATGAGGAACATCGAATGACTATGCCTAACATTCATTTCAACTCAAAGTTTGTGAACAACATGAATCCCGAATGGCACAAGTTTGTCACAATTGTGAAGCTCACTAAAGGATCAAGAATACAAACTATGAGCAACTCTATGCCTTCCTCCTTCGTAATGAGAGACATGCTATGTTTGAAAAATTGATTCTCAATCGCTTTAAAACCAACTGTGGAGAAACAAGTTCATCTAATGACTCAACAAATTTTCTACTCAAACATTGGAATCACAACCAAAGCATCACAAGTCATACCTTGGGTAATGGTAATCACAAACTCATTCCCGATCCTATGTTCAAACAAGTCGATGTCGATGCACGCTGGTAACATCATTGATCAACTAGCTCTACTCATTAGTCAAAACATGAATTCTCTCCCACAAACCAACAACAACCTCGAATCGCATCTAACCCACATAATCAAGCCACCGTTAAAGATGGAAGGATTGTGGTGCAACCAGCTCAGAAAGACAAGATGATCGGGGAAGGGGTGGAGCCGGTAGAGGATATGGGAAATCGAATCGAGGAAGGAATGGTAACCAAGGTCAAGCTAAGCCGATCAAATGCTATAACCGTGGTGGTGAGGACACATTGCAAGGAACCGCACATCTCCAAAGCGCCCATGTATCGCCGATTATTTCGAGATAAGATGTTACCGCACAAGCTCGTGACAATGGTGCTGCGTTGATGAAGAGGAAATTGTTGCTTTGCCGAGGGTAATGCCAAGACCTATGATGCGATGTGGATGAGCAACTTATTCAGAGATAGGTCACAATCATCGAACGCCTTTCAAGTTGCCGATCGTGATGCATACGACTGATGTAGATGATGGACCCATCGCACACACAATCTTTATGGCTAGCATCTCTCCAATGGTTTCTCCCAAGAACCCTTCTTCACCACAAGTGGCCCATCCAAGGACAAACTCATCTCGTAGGTATTAAAGCTATACGATGATGTCGATGTGCAACAGATGCATGACAAAGCACAACCAATCGAAACTTTTGAATCAAATATTGAAAATATGGGTAATATCAATATTGTCCCATACGATCAATACGTGAAACAAAGTGAAAGTGAAGTTGTACCAAGTGATGCATCTTTCGCATCAACAATGACTATGTCTTTGATGAATACACCGCATGTGCTCCCGATGATTCCATAATTTCGAACTAAATGCCTATAAGGAACGTGTTGCCATTTATGAACAACGCAAAATTTGAGTTGACCACCGTGAAGGTGAAATGGATGACCAAGCACGACAAAGGATTAGAAAAAGTAATTTTAGAGAAGAAGTATTGAAACAAGAATTAAATTCTTTGCAAGAAAAACTTTCTAAAACAAGCCTAAGCAAAACAAGAACTTCAAGAAAATGTGAAAATGCTTAAGCAAGAATTTAATGCAAAAGAATCAAAGCTCTTGAGAGATTTTTCTAATCAAAACTTTGAAAACAAACTTGAAAACAAGTTGTACATGCAAGGAAACACCATTCTGATCGCTCACATGATCACTAAGCATAGAGTTCTAAGCGATAAGCATAGTGTTCCCATTATAGATAAACCCAACCCCGAGTATGGAAAGATAGCAAAAGCAACTCAAAGTGTTATCTATGATGGAAATGAGATTCTTAAACCTAGACAAAAACCTAGTTGCGTTGAGTGCACAGAGGATGACAAAAAATTAGATGAAGTAACTAGGGAGAAGATGAATAAGAAACTAAATGATCCTAAGTGCAAAGAGAAGAAAGTAATTATCACTCCCCATGACTACAAGAAGGAAAACTGGATTTCCTTGAACAAGTTTAAGACTCAGACATTGTTGACTCCCGAACAAGTCTTCTGGAAAATGGATTTAGATAAGCGTAAAGTCGAAAATATTGTAGAAACAAACCTCCCTTCGAAAATGCCTAGAGCGATCGTGTATCCTCCTAATACACCAATGCATCTTGTACCTAGAACAATTGCCACTAAAAGCAAGACATTAATTAGCCAATACGTTATATTTCAACTATTTGTTGATTTTGAGAAAACTTGCAAGAAAAGGATCACACCCACCGTATAATCAAGGAGAAAGGGTTTTGAACAAATGAAAGAATGTTATTTAACCGAGGTCATGCCTTTCTTTAAACTTCTAAAGGATCACTTTGAGAGTCTTAAAAAGGGATAGAAACGGATATTAAGGGAATGGAAAAGGAATTTGATGCAATAATAGTTGAAATTAATGACTATGAGCGCACTAAAATATAATGAGATTGAGAGAAAGAACCGCATACATTAAATGAGAATCTTATTATCGAATGTGTTGCTCAAGATGTCTTTTTCATCGCTTCAAATTGCTCTATTATCGCTTCCAAATTTCATGAACTATCTCGTGCCCCGAAAGTCTCCCATGATCGTGTCATTGAGCTTGAAAAACTAATTCTAAACTAAATGAGAAAATTGAACCGATGATCATGACAATTTGGTTAAACATTTTTCTAAACTAGAAGTTGAGTATTTTAATCTACAACTAAAATATCAACATCTCAAAGAAAATGTCAAAACTTCAAATATCAAGACATCTTCGATGCTCCGAGTTTGATGCGCTTTTCAAATTAACAAACGAGATGAACAGATTCATGCTCTGTAACACGATCGTAAAGTTGAAAGCCCAAATCTCTCAATTAAAGGGTCAAACGAACAATATGACAGCTCCCAAATGCCTCCTTCTTTAGATTCTCGTAATTCTCAAACGTTTCATCTTCAAAACCTAGTAAATGCTTTACAAAAGGAAAACGAAAGTTTTCTAGAAGAGAATGAAAAGGTTAAACGTCATTTCAATGAGTTGTTTGAATCAATTAAAGTCACTCAGAACAAAAACAACGAACAAATAACTTCATTGCAAAAGGAAATTGAGAATCAAGAGTCGTAAAAGGAAAATGCCAATGATCAATGAGGAAAATGTTGTATCAAAGGTTCACTGTAATAAATATGCTTTATCTCGTGACATATGTCCCCTCACCTAAGGAACAACAAACTTGCCATTCAAACATATTTCTCATCCCTTAAGGATTGCTTAGAATGCCTGCGTGAGATTGTTGAAGAGGATAAGCTAGAGAAACCTCATGATAATGCAATTGGACATGCATGCTTATATGCCAAACGATCTCAAGAAATCTTAGAATGTTTGATCACAATATGCCCAAAGACATTAGGTGAGAGAGTTAACCCTTGATTCCATGCTCAATGCCTAAGGCCAAACATGACATGCACTCGATTCCCAATGGTTTGAATGTGAGGAGTAGTGTACCATTGAGTAGTTCGATTTTAGATCCACAATGCTAGGAAAGTGAACTCAAATGTGCCTTCTAGAGTACTAATATCAAGACTTCTAGTGTTAAGAAAGTGAACCTTAGTGCACCTGCATGTAGTTCGATCCCAAAGACATCTAAACAGTGGTGCAAAGAGTAGTAAAACAAACTAATGTTCCCATTCCTCTACAGAGTAATCGTGACATTAAAGGGAGCAGTCAAAGTCTCAAGACAATACAAGGAATGATAGGACCTCTCAAGCTAAGAATGTGCACCGGAAGAGAGTAGAAGAACAATCTAGGAACCTTAAGTTTGAATCGAATAAAACGAATCGTGTTGATTCTAGTATTAGCCATAGGCGCATCGTAATTAATTCAATTCGATACTATTTGCAAACCTTGTACCGATGATTGCTTGAATTCGCTTCTAATCATGAATGTGATGTTAATGTTTCGCCTAATGATGTTAATTGTCCGCTAATTTTGTTAATGCTAAAATTCATGCTAAAAAGGCTAAAAGGCAAAAGCGAAAGAGAGTTAGAAAACAATGGAAACCCACAGAAGAACATTCAGCAGTAATAGGCTTTTATTGATACCGTTGGTCATAAGACTAATCGATAATGCCCACTAGAAAATGGATGCCCACCGGTAGAACTATTCCTTAAGAAGTGGTCACATCAGAATAGGGCTAATACGCACACTAGTATTGCATCTATTCACAATGATTCCATTACCTCACCGTCTCGATATGAATGCTTCTATTTCGATGCGGGTGGTCCAACTGCTGTTACTAACCAAATGGAACCCATTCTTGCATGGGGATCCCAATTATCCGCTTATCCATTCTTGTCTCGTGTTCAACCGCAGATCGCTCAAATCGCTCGTGGTACCGGACTCAGTCGCTCCAAGCATATGACCGAGACCGGTCGCGCTCATGAACTTCGTGAGCAAATTCATCGGATCGTTAGATTTGGTAATGATCATTTCGGTGCTATAATGGGTTATGGAGATTATGTTGTTGGTAATAGTGTCATCTCAAGAGTGTATTATGTGGAAGGTTTAGGTCATAATCTTTCTCTCGCTGGTCAATTCGTGATTTCGATCTAGAAGTAGCCTTCGTAAAACATACCGCTTTGTTAGAGATCTTAACGGTAAGGAACTGCTGAAAGGAACTCGTGGCTCAAACCTTTACACCATCTCTATTGATGACATGATGAGGGCATCTCCAATCGCTTGTTATCTAAGGCTTCAAAACAAAGTCATGGTTATGGCATCGCTGCCTCAATCACTTGAACTTCGCACCATTAACGATCTTTCCGTAAAGGACTTAGTTGTAGGTTTACCTAGACTAAAGTATGAAAAGGATCATCTTTGTTCAAGATGTCAATTGGGAAAAAGCAAGAAGTATGCCCATAAACCCAAACCTACTAACTCGTCACGTAAGTTCTTCATATGATTCATATGGATTTATGTGGCCAATGAGGGTGCGTAATATCTTTGGGAAGAAATATGTGTTAGTTGTAGTTGATGATTATTCTAGATTCACCGGTCAAGTTCTTAAGGACAAAGGATGAAACTCCCGATATCATCATCAAACTCATCAAACAAATTGCAGTTAGACTAAACAAAACCGCCGTAATTATCGTAATGCATAATGGAACCGAGTTTGTCAACAAACAACTTAGTGAATTCTATGAAAGCGTTGGAATCACCATCAAAGAAGTGTTCCACGAACCCCTCAATGTAACGGTGTAGTTGAAAGACTAAATCGTACTCTTGTTGAAGTCGCTAGAACAATGCCGATCTACTCAAAGGTTCCAATGTTTCTCTCGGGTCAAGCAATTGCCACCGCATGTTACACACAAAATCGCTCCCCGATTCACACCATTCATGGAAAAACTCCATATGAACTTGTCCACAACAGAAACCTAATCTATCTTTCCTTCGTGTGTTTGGTGCCTTGTGCTATCCAACTAATGAGGGTCAAGACTTGGGCAAACTAAGAGCTAAAGTCGACATTGGAGTATTTGTAGGATATGCACCAAACAAAAGGGATACCGAATCTACAACAAAAGAACCCGAAATATCATGGAAACAATTCACGTTACGCTTGATGAGTCGACCGTCAAATGGCTCCCGGACACTCCACCAGACCCGCACTTCAAAAAAAGCCCTATTGGTTCATCCCTTGTTCCAAACTCCTCTCATGAAACGCCATATGTACCTCCTTTCAAGATGATGTAAAGAAATTGTTTGATCCAATGTTTGATGAACTGTATGAGTCTACTACTAATGAGGTGCCGATCCCTACAACAGAGGATGCTCATATTCCGTGAATGAAGTCAATCCATCGTTTCAACATCTCAGAAGTCAAGAAGCACCGCCGATCCTTCGCCTCATCAACAAATCATCATTCTTCAAATGTACATCATGGAAATGTTTCGCATCAATGATGAAGTTAATCCCTTTATGACTCTCAAGATGCTCCATTTGAAAACATATTTGCTACTCCCGAATCATCATCGAACCATCTTCTTCGTGAGACATCAACTCGCCTACTTCAGCCTCAACAAATGCCACATGAACACCTCGTAAAATGGACTCACGATCATCCATTAGACAACATCATTGGAAATCCTCTCGTCTCAGATCAACCCGAAGCAACTCGCAACCGATGCCTTATGGTGCTTCTTCAACTCCGTACTATCTAAGATCGAACCAAAAGATGTTAAACCGCTATGAATGAAGATAGTCGGTTCAATGCTATGCAAGATGAAATTCATGAGTTTGATCGCCTTGATGTATGGGAGTTAGTACCGCCCGATCGTGCTATGATTATAGCCCTAAAATGGATCTTCAAAGTAAAACTTGATGAGCATGGTGATGTGTTGAAGAACAAGGCTCGATTAGTTGCTAAAGGATATCGTCAAGAGGAGGGTATAGACTTTGAAGAATCTTTTGCTCCAGCTTGCTCGAATCGAGGCAATCGTAATCTTTTGGCTAATGCCGCAAGTAAGAACATGGTGGTATATCGATGGATGTAAAGACGGCATTTCGAACGGAGATCTTAAAGAAGTCGCTCACGCCACCAACCTCAAGGATTTGTGAATCAAGAGCATCCTACTCACGCTTATCGCTTGAAGAAGGCTCTTTACGGTTTGAAGCAAGCTCCAAGGGCATGGTATGATACATCGTCAAAGTTTCTTCTATCAACCGGATTCAAAGAAAGGAGCATTGATCCTACATTGTTCACCGAAGTCGTGCAAACATTTAACTCATGTTCAAATTTATGTTGATGATATTATTTTGCCTCGACCGACCCAATGGAATGTGATCGCTTTTCTAATGAAATGAGTTCAAAATTTCAAATGTCAATGATGGGACAAATGTCATTTTTCTTGGGATTACAAATTTCACAAAGTCCCTGAGGCATTTTCATAAATCAATCTAAATATGCAATGTAGATTTTAAAGAAATTTGGATTTGATTCAAGTGACCCCGTTGACACCCCCATGATTGACCGAACCAAACTAGATGAGGACCTCTCGTGGATCATGATTGACCAAACGAAATATAGGAGTATGATTGGATCCCCGATGTATCTCAACGCTAGTAGACCGTACATCTTGTTCTCGTGTGCATGTGTGCTAGATACCGTGCTGCCTACTAAAAGCACCTTGAAGCGCTTAAACGGGTCTTTCGGTATTCCAAGGAACCATCAATATGGGACTATGGTACCAAGGACACCGGTATGTCACTAACGGCCTATGCAGATGCCGATCATGCAGTTGTCAAGATACACGTCAAGCACGCCCGAGGTGCTCGCTTTTGGGTGATAAGCTTGTGAGTCGGTCTTCAAAGAAGCAAATGAGTACTTCTATTTCTCTACAGAGGTCGAATACATAGCCATGTCATCTTGTTGTGCTCAAATCTTATGGATGAGATCTCAATTATCCGACTATGGCTTTGAATTCAACAAAATCCTCTCGCATCGTGATAATAAAGTGCTATTGCTCTCTCATGCAACAACGCTCAACACTCAAGAGCAAAGCATATCGACATTCGACATCATTTCATCGGGAACAAGTGGAAAAGGTGTGGTGGAACTATATTTTGTGAGGTCTCGAATATCGCTAGCGGACATCTTCACCAAAGCTCTTCCAAGAGAACGTTTTGAGTTTATTCTTCCACGCCTTGGTTTGAAAAGCCTTCAACCGAAACTCTCAAACGCCTTCGTGAGGAAGACGAGGAGTAAAGGTCTTTCTTCATCTATCTCTTGTATATATTTATTTGAAAAACAAAATACAAAAATATATAAAACTTTCAAAATCCATAAAATTTGAAAATTCAAAATCTTCAAAAAATATTGTCCTTTTGTCATGTTTTTTCCGGTTCGATAATATCTACGGTTTGTGTCTGTCATTCAAAGAATGACACGGACTTTAGATGTTGTTCGAATTTAAAAAAAAAAAAAAAAAAAAAAAAAAAAAAAAAAAAAAAAAAATCAAAAAATATTTTGGGAGAAAGAGAAATGGTTTATTGTCATTTCGTGCAATAACCCGCTTTTTAAAGAAAGAACAGAGCCATGTTTTACCATGTTTTCAAATTCCTATGCTCGATTCTATAAACTCCTATCTCATTAAAACTAAATGCTTTGAAAAATAACTCAATCTCTATTTTTGATAATCATCCGGACTTATTTGTCAAAATCTTATCTCTCAATCAACAACCCACGCTATTGATTGAGGGGAGAATGATTTCAATTAAATTAAAAAGTTATTTGGCATTAAATTGTTTTCAAAAGATATACATGCATGTTTTATAAATGGAGTTTAAAGTCTTAAAATCCGATCCATATCGCTCAAACACTTTCACAATCAAGTCACAATTCTCCTTAAAGCTTTCAAAATCAATTTAATTATACGAGATCACAAATCTCAAATGATTTGATAATTGTGATCGGGGAGAATGTGTGATTTAAATTGGATTTAAACCGATAATCGTGTAAATGGTTATAAAAGAATGTACATGTCGTCCTTCTCACATGTGACAAACGATTTCAATTTTTCAATGCACATGTTGAGGGGAGCATCTATCTTAAACCTTTGATTTGAAACGTGATCATTCATCCTATCGTGCAGTTCCTCTAGTATGTGCAAAACTCTTTTCAAACCTCGAGGCACATATTGAGGGGAGCAAATTTATGGAAACCTCATCCTTCCCGAAATGCTATACCCACTTGATCCGTTGAGGAAGTGATGTTGATATCTTTAGAAAATGGTAATCAAAAGAAGTTAATTCTTTCTCTTGCCTCCGTGTGCAAAACATTTTCAAATACTTGATGCACATGTTGAGGGGAGTTCTCGTTTAAAATATCAAAACAATTCAGTACAAAATGCTTTGATAATACATCACAAGTATCCGAATTGATTTTCAAATGGTTTTCAATTGATCCAATGGCGTATGAACAATACCAAATTGACCTACCAACTTTACTTTATGTACGGTGATATAAGGATGATAAGGTTAGGTATTGGTTCCCATGATCCGCCGTAACCGGAGGGATCTACCCAGGACAATCCACTAGTTAGTGTAGAAGTCCTTAGGTATGATGATAAAAGGAGAAAATGAGATATGGGAAGAGTGCGGACTAAGACCGAGCTAGTATCGAATAAACCCAACAAGGTTCTAGCTATGAAGTCTCGTAAGCAATCAAGGGGTTGAAGAATTAAAAGAATTGAATGAAAATAGGGTGAAAACAAATAGCCTCCATTAATTCAACCTTAGGCGTAAACCGGTTCACTTCATATGCTACCGATGGTAACATCGGTATTGAAGACAAGACGTCATGGACCCAAAGGACGCACCGCACTTCACCTTTCCAAACCACTCAAGTTCCTCTTAAAAGGGCTTGTTTCATTCTCACGGGAACCGACATAATCTATCGATCGACTCTTAGAGATGGTTGATATTGAAATAGGAGACCTCTCCCTAGTCTCCGCACAGGATCCAAATATGCACAAATTGAGTCTAGAGCCACGAGATCATCAATAAATCTCATTAGGACACTTTCAATGAAGACTCTCTGCTTCACACAATGTGGAAGAGAGATTATATCTTGAGTCCCACGATTATCCTTGTGGTATTGCCGTAACATCCGAGTGATGTGTTTACATATTCACAATGAAGATGGAAAGCCTTCGAGCCAACATCAAACAAGCTCTCGGTAGGTGGCATGTGAGATCTATTATATAGATCAACCATGTGACAACCGAATGTAAACAATGGGGCGATTCAATTTCTTGAATCAATCCTCGTTCAGTTATGGATTGACGGATGCCTTTGAAAACCGGTCGTTGTGCTTAATAAACTCTTTTCTTTAGCACATCGATCGTGTACTAATTTTTCAAACCAAAAGGTATTTTTATGATTGATAATTGATTTTCAATAAAACCTTCGTTGTATTGCAAAACAATTTCTATTGAGCAATACACGATTGTTTTTCAAATCTCTTTTCATCAATCGCTGGACTTAAAATTACCGTTCACTCACTCCGTGTTGTCTTCTTTGAGATGTTCCGGTTTGAGAACAACTAGACAACCGCGAAACCCCGTCAAGGAGATTCTTAGGAATCCTACCGATCACAGCAAGATTTGTATCGATCAACGGGAACCGTGGGCGTGTACTCAATTCATCGAAGTGATCAAAGACACTTTCGTGCGATTTGTTGCTAATCGTTGTATGTGTACGCCCGACGCTTGCAACCGATCGTAATGAAGCGGTCAATCCATAGCCGCATGCTCACTTAACACATTCATCTCAAAAGAAATCATGATTAGTGCATCAATGACTCGATATTTTCACTCCATGCTTCGCTACGCCGCCAATATCATGAATCAACTAAAGCTTCCGCTACTCGATGAGAAGAGATCATGATCCGTAATGTGAGCATGTCGGTCCCAAAGTCACAAACACCACAATGGATGTCTCGAGATTGTTGATAGTCGATGATCTCAAATGATGGCTCAAAATTATCATCACGTGGATCAAGAAAAGACCTCCACTTGGAACAATCAAACATGCAATGTGAAGAATCAATGACTACGAGTTTAAGTGCAAAGAACTACATCAAGAATGCAAGATCAAGTGTTAATGTAATATCTATTTGTATTCTATGTAATTTTGGTACATGTTTGAGGTGACCTCCTTGGGGAGATTGTTAGGAATTAGAAATTCCAGATTAAAGAGTCGGTCACCTCAAGTATATGTAATCGTTAGAAAGCTCGTAGTCGTAGTTCTTTAAGTTAAGTAGTAATTTAGTTAAGTAACACCGTGGAGGACGGACGGTCTTTACCCACCAGATGCCCGATCCATGCCCCAAAGTGTGGCGAGTTATGTAAGACTATAAATACTCTACCTTCCAAGGTAGAGAGTTGGAGCTCATAATAATATCTTTCACTTTCTCTCACTAAGTTCCCTAAACCTCTAACTTTCTCTCTAGAATTCCATCTATATGCTACTTTGTGTTATGGTTTGATGTGTATGTGAAAAGTTAATATCTAACAAGACGATTCGAACTGTTTTGTTGAGTCCGATATGAAGTTGTTTAATGATTTTAATGATGACATCCGAGTTTCGTCCTTTATCCTCAAAAACTTAACCCAAGTGAATCGGGAGTAGTCATCAACCACTACTAACACATATCTCTTCCCATTAATAGTTTGCACTCTCATTGGACCGCATGGATCCATATGAAGGGTATGAAGAACTTCCATTACTGAGTTTGTGGGTTTTGGTTTGTTGGCATATTTCGTGCTTTTTCCCAATTGACAAGTCGAGCAAAGATGATCTTTTCATATTTTAACTGGGTAAGCCTCGACTAGATCCTTTCTCGAAAGGTTGTTTATGGTACCAAAGTTCAAGTGATTGAGACGACGATGCCATAACCAAGACTTTGTTTTAGAAGCCTTTGATGAAGAAGCGATTGGAGAGGACTTCATCATGTCATCGATAGATATGGTGTATAGGTTTGAACCTCGGTACCTCTTAACAATTCTACACCATCAAGTTCTCTAACGAAACAAGTATGTTTTAAAACTACTTCTAGATCGGAATCACGTAATTGACCAACAAAGAACAAATTATGACCAAGACCTTCCACATAATATACCCGAAATTACACTTTTACCAACCACATAATCTCCATAGCCCATAATAGCTCCAAAATGGTCGCTCCCGAATCTAATCGCCTCGATGAATTTACTCACGAAGTTCATGAGCATGACCGTCGCTTGATCATATGTTTGGAACGGCTGAGTCCGTGTACCACATAACGATTTGAACGATCCGCAGTTGAACATGACAAGAATGGATAATCGGATAATTGGGATCCCCATGCAAGAATGGGTTCCATTTGGTTAGTAATGATGATTGGAACACCCACATCGTAAATAGAAACATTCATGTCGTAAATTGAGGCAATGGAATCATTATGAATAGATGCAAGACTAGTGTCTCAGATTTGCCCTATTCAAAGTATGTTCACTTTAAGGGAATAGTGCTACCAAGAGGCATCCATTTTCTAGTGGGCGTTGTCGATTAACCTTATGGCTCACATGTATCCATTGATAACCTATCTTACTAAATATTCTTCTGTGGGTTTCCACTGTTTTCTAACTCTTTCGCCTTTGCCTTTTAGCCTTTTTAACATGATTGTTTTCAATAGTAATGTTAGCTGGGGTATGACAAAGATTAGACAAAACATTTACACCACATTCATGATTAGAAATGTAATTCAAGAGACATCATTACAAGGTTTGCAAATAGTATCGAATTCAATTAATTACAAGACGCCTATGGCTAATACTAGAATCAACACGATTCGCTTTATTCGACTCAAGCTTAAAGTTCCTAGGTTGGTCTTCTACTCTCTTCCAATGCACATTCTTAGCTTGCGAGGTCCTATCATTCCTTGTATTGTCTTGAGACTTTGACCGCTCGCTTTAATGTCATGATTACTCCAGAGGAATGGGAACATTAGTTGGTTTTGCTACTCTTTGCATCTCCTGCTTAGATGGGATCTCGAATTACATGCAGCACACTAAGGTTCACTTTCTTAACACTAGAAGTCTTGGAATTTGTACTTCTAGAAGTCACACTAGAGTTCGCTATCTTAGCATTAATGATCCGAATAGCTACTTAAGGCACACTAAGGTTCACATTCAAAACATCGGGCATCGAATGAATATCATACTTGGCACTAGGCATAGAACATGGAATCAAAGGATTAACTCTCTCACCTAAGGACTTAGGGCATATTGTGATTAAGCATTCTAGAATTTCTTGAGATCGTTTGGCATATAAGCATGCATGCCCAATTGCATTGTCAAGTGGTTTCTCTAACTTATCTCTTCAACAATCTCACGGAGACATTCTAGACAATCCTTAAGGGATGAGAAATATGTTTGAATAGCAAGTTTGTTATTCCGAGATGAGGGGGACATATTTCACGCATAAAGCATATTTATTACAAGAGTGAACCTTTGATACACCATTCTCCCCATTGGTCAATGGCATTTTCCCTTTACCCGACTCTTCGATTCTCATTTTCCTTTTGCAATGAAGCTATTTGTTCGTTGTTTTTGTTATGAGTGACCTTTATTGATTCAAATAACTCATTGAAATGACGTTTAACCTTTTCATTTTCTTCTAGAAAACTTTCGCTTTCCTTTTGTAATGCATTTACTAAGTTTTGAAGATGAAACGTTTGAGAATTCGAGAATCTAAAGGAGGAGGCATTTGGGAGCTGTCACATCGTTCTTTTGACCCTTTAATTGAGAGATTTGGGCTTTCAACTTTTCGATCGTGTTACAATGAGCTTGAATTTGTTCATCACGTTTGTTAATTTGAAAAGCGCATCAAACTCGGAGCATCCGAGGATGTCTTGATATTTGAAGTTTTGACATTTTCTTTAAGATGTTGATATTTTAGTTGTAAATTAAAATGCTCAACCTCTAGTTTAGAAAAATGTTTAACTAAATTGTCATGATCATCCATTTCAATTTTCTCATTTAGTTTAGAATTAGTCTTTTCAAGCTCAATGACACGATCATGGGAGACTTTCGTGGCACGAGATAATTCATGAAATTGAGAAGCGTTAATGGAACAATTTGTAGCAGATGAAAACACATCTTGAGCAACACATTCGTAAATAAGAGTCTCATTCAATGTATGCAAGTTCTTCCTCTCAATCTCATTATATTTTAGTGCACACTCATAGTCACTAACCTCAACTATCATTGCATCAAATTCCTTTTCCATTTCTTTAATATCTAAATTCATTCCCTTTTAAGACTTTCAAAATGATCTTTAGTTGTTTGAAGAAAAGCATGACTTCGCTTAAATAACATTCTTTTGTTTGCTCAAACCCCTTCCCCTTCGCTATACCAATGGGTGTGATCCTTTTCACAAGTTTTCTCAAAATCAACAAATAGTTGAAAAATAACATATTGACCGATTAAGGTCTTGCTTTTAGTGGCAATAGTTCTAGGAACTAGATGCATTGGTGTATTGGGAGGATACACACGCTTTAGGCATTTTCCTAAGGGAGAGTTTGTTTCAACAATATTTTCGCTTTTCGCTTATCTAAGTCCATTTTCCGTAACACTTGTTCGGGAGTCAACAATGTTTGAGGCTTAAACATGTTCAAGGAGATCCGATTCTCCTTTTGTAGTCATGGGGTGTGATAATTATTTTCTTCTCTTTACATTTAGGATCATCTAGTTTCTTTTTCATCTTCTCCATAGTGACTTCATCTCGATTTCTTATCTTCCTCTCGCACTTAACGCAACTAGGTTTTGTCTAGGTTTAAGAATTTCATTGCCATCATAAAGAACCTTATGAGCATTTCTAGCCTTTTAATGACCTCTGATTTGGTTCCTCAACAAGGGAATGCTATGCTTATCGCTAAGACTCTATGCTTAGTGATTAAGTGGGCAATCAATGGTATTTCCTTGTACGTACAACTTATTTTCAAGCTTGTTTTTCAAGGTTTTAGATTAGAAAAATCATTCAAAAGTTTTGATTCCTTAGCATTGAATTCTTGCTTAAGCATTTTAACATTTTCTTGAAGTTCTTGTTTTTGCTTAGCGCTTTAGAAAGCTTTTCTTGTAAGGAGTTTAACTCTTGTTTTAATACTTCTTCTTTAAACCTACTTTTTCTAATAGTTGTACGCATTTGGTCATCCATTTCACGCTCACGGGTGGTCAACTCAAATTTTGCACGTTGTTCATAAATAGTAACACGTTTTTATAGGCATTCAATTCGTAGATGATGAGAATCATCGAGGGCACATGCAAGTGAATTCATCAAAACATAATCATTATTGACCGCAGAAGATGCATCACTTGGTACAATCTCACTTTCACTTTGTTTCACATATTGATCATATGGGACAACATTGATATTACCCATATTTTCAATATCTCGATTCAATAAATACGGTTGATTGTACTCGTTATGTATCTTTTGCTCATCAACTTCATCGATAATTATAATACCTCGTAGATGAGTTTGTCTTTGGATGGACCAACTTGTGGTGATGAAGAGTCTTTGTTCCTATTCACTATTGTTTAAAATCAATTAAGCACGTAAAACAATATTAACAAAGTGAATAATGACCGAAATTAACATAAGTAAAACACACGAGGTAATTTTCAACATCATATTCTTATTAGAAATAAATCAAAGAATACGTTACCCAAGTACTTGCGGAATAGTACTTGAGATTGAAATGAAAAGTTTGGGTGACTCCTCTCAAGCTTAGGCTAAGTCTAAGCACAACTCTTAGAACCCATCGAGCTAGCTCAAGGATAAAGTTAGATTTGGAGGAGTGAAAAGTTGGCTTGTGTGTATGTGTGTTTTACAATTCACAAGCTTAAACTTTTCACTCTTCTTCTTATGCTATTTATACAAGTATGATATTTAACTTTAACCTAGAAGACAAAAACATAGAACTCAAAGAAACATGAATCATGAAGGATTCGATTCATGTTTGTCTTTCTATTTATAGTGGCGGCGAGACTATTTCCTTTGATGAGAATCGCCGCTACTATAAATGGAAATATATGATTTTAGAAGATTGTGACCATGCGTAGGCGGATAAAGACTTGAGGACTTATGTCACACCTCACGGAGGCTGAAACACGAGGTGTAGAAGGAACATAAGCACAAGATAATAGAACATACCAACGTTAATATTTAAAAGAAAGAGTACACCATTACAATACCGGTTTAGCCGTCATCGGCAAATATAGTACAAAGTTTAGTTCCCAAAATATTGCGTTCTATTACATAATGATTTGTAGTGACAAGTGAAAACTTCATTATGCAAGACCCGGTAGAAAAAGCTTACTAACGATCACCGAAATGCATGAGAGAAAACGGGTCAACTATGAAAATAGTTGGTGAGTAAACATGTTTAGCAAAATAAGAAAACTCATAAGAAATATTCAAAGCTTTGGTCAACGAAAATAGTCCACAAAGCAAAGGTATTGTAAATCCACTCGGTTCCAAGTTCGCCCATACAAAACTTGCAACCCGTGTATTCACAACCCATTGCACAAAATATAGCGTATGAAGTAGTCAAGTATAAGCGGTCATAATAGTCCACAATATAGAACCATGAGTATAATAATTCGTGGATGCTCTTGATGAAACCAAATTAAGTGGGTGCCACTACCCAAAGTTATGTTGGGTGCCTCTTCCCAAAGATATAATGGGTGCCTCTTCCCAAAGATATAATGGGTGCCTCTTCCCAAAGATATACTCCAACATAGGAGACTTTATAGTGATGCTCCGAACATAGGAGACTTTATAGTGATGCTCGAACATAAGAGACTTTAGGTCAAGGTCATAACATGTACGGTTCAATAAGTTCAAGTAAGGCATTATTTCATAATTAAGTTCAAGGATTTGATTCAAGTTCACAAGTTCTAGTCAAACTAATTAATAAAAGTAGTAAACAATTTAGCTCAAGAACGGTTCATGCATTTCGCCCAAAATATAGTAAAGCGGTAAAAAAGGGGTGTGATTACTCACTTGATGAATAGATGCGATGACAAAAGTGGTTACATCGAAATGTAGCGTGAATCTCAAACCGACCTATTATGAATGATATGATATGCAATAAGTCATGATGTAATGTTATGCACGCAATTCGGATGATATTTATACCACTTATGTATTTTGAAAACAATACTTCTCGTCGAAAATATAATCTTTTAACGTCTTGACCATTTTTAAATTACTTCACATGTATTTACATTGAAATGATATCCGACGATAAACTTTTAGTGATTTATTAAGAGAATATAACTTTTCGTCAGTAAAATAATGTCATTGAAATTTCCATGAAAGTGACTAAATGGCCTCTTAACGCTAGTCGTAAAATGGTGCACGTCAAGTGTTAGGAAGCAACTCAACGGTTTTAGGAAGCTTGTATCATTATCTCAAAGTTTTAGTGTTTAAGTTTTCGTCCTAGAGGTCTCGTACATAAAGAAAATTAGAGGTTAAGTATGGTACTTTAGTCCAAAATATAGTTTAAGGATGGGTTTTCGGCAAAGTTTGAGCGACTATATTTTATTCATTACAACTCCGCTTGACGAGCGGTTGGATATTTTGGAAAATATGGTTGGCGAACTTGATTTTACTTGAAGACATCTTTTATAAAGAGTATCCTATCAATGTTAAAACGACCCTCAACATGGCCCCTAGTTGCCGTAGTATATGTTTAATAGAAAATATATTAATGTTGCTAATAGAATAAAGTTACGGCAACTTGGTTTATCGCGTGTAATTTACTCGTTACAAGTCCGTTTTCTACGTTTTCTACATCCTTAGATTCGTGTCAAAGTATACTAATATATTTTTGATAAGTCGACACCATTTATAAAGCTTAAGACTCATTTTTGACTCGTAAAGAGTGACATTTTCATGCTGAAATTTCTGAAATTTATATTTTTCGTCGCCAAATTGAAAAGTCATAACTTCTTCGTTATAACTCCGCTTTAATCCGTTCAAGCCGCCACGGTTTCGTTTTAAAGTATATTTTCTAAATATCTAGGCCAAATATTTTTGTTCACTGACGGATTTTCCGAAATTCAAAACAAGATCAGACCACTTTTTATACTTGTCGAAAATAGTTTTCTCGTACTAAACCTATTCCAATCCCTTCAAAACAACTCCAAAGCTATTCTAATCCTACCATACACCTTCTTAGGGTGTCATGGGTTCCTAAACATCATCAAGACCAATATATAACAAGGAGTAATTATAGGATGGATTATATATATTTAACATATAAAACCTTTAAAATGGTATAAACATCATGAGACTTGCATATTTCTCAAATAAAATGATATGACCATAAAAATGAATATGAAATAAAATATGATTATGAATGCTTACTAGTGATATGATGAGGTGATGTGAACAAAGGTTTAATCCTAAAACACCCTAGGTTTTTATTTCAAAACCTTTACTAAGAGTGTGTCTAGATTGTGAAAATAACTTGTCTTGAAATTTTTGGGTCTCCTTCCTTGTTCTTGGCTGCCGAATATGTAGAGAGAAGAAATGGATATTTGATCTTTTGGTTTGCAAAGTGAAGAATGAAAGGAAAAATGGATTTGTATATTATTGTTGGACTACTTGTTTGCAAGACAAGATCCACAAATCATGGATCTTGTCTAGTTTTTTTTTTTTTTTTTTTTTTTTTTTTTTAGTAGTAAAGTGTAAGTAAATGTATAAGTAAATTTGTAAGTAAATGTGTTCTTGTAAGTATAATTAAGTAATTAAGTGTACATTTAGGCTTGTAAAATAAGCGTTAACTAGAAATAAATTTTAACGGTTCAAAATAAAACATATTGAAGTCATAAAATTTATAAAATACCTTTCTTGCAAAATATGAGTGAAATAATAATTATCGTGTAATATTTAAGAAAACCGTCGTAATTATGCAAATATAACAATTTATATACGAAATAAATTTAAAACACCGGTAAACTAATAATAATATTTTTATCATCTTAATATGAGTATAAAAATATATCGGAATAATCTTTGGAAGTATCGGATCAAATGTTCAAAATAATTAATTACGTGATAGCGTTTATTTAATATGAAATTATCGTTTAACGTGAAATGAAAAAATCATGCATGAACTAATATGATGAATATTGAGTTTAAGAAATGACCGAATTTGAGAATTGTGACAACTTAGGTTTATTTGGGTAAACTTTCCGCTTTATCCAGCTCATTCTTGGCCTTTAAGGCCTTGATCTCTTCCTTCATTTGTCTTGATGTTTAACAGTTGGAGAGATTCAGGATTCAGTGAGTTATTGTCATCACTCACCTGAATCCACCATCTTCTTCTTGACTTAGTCTTCACCCTTTAAGATCCGCCTTGCAGTGGAGAGGCTTCTTCTTTGCCTCGTACTAAGTATCTCGAAGATGGCTCACCGAGAGACTATGCGCTCGATGACTGATTGTGTTTAACGGATTAAACACTTAGGATATTTTCTATTCAAATCCAAGATTAAGGGGTTGGGTATTTACCAACCCAACAAAGAGACTTTAGAGAGACCATTGGAGAAATGCTAGCCATGAAGATGGTTTGTGCGATGGGTTCTTCATCAACATCAGTCGTATGCATCACAATCGCCTACTTGAAAGGCATTCGATGATTATGGCCTATCTCCGAATTGGTTGCTCATCCACATCTCGCATCATATGTCTTAGCATTTCCTCGACCAAGAACAACAACTCCTCTTCATCCAAAGCTACACCATTATCCCGAGCTTGCAAGCAACATCTTATCCTCAAGTACTCGCATTCGAGGCGTTTTGGCGATGCGTAGGTTCCTTGCAATGTGTCCTCACCTCCACAATTGTAACATTTGATTGGCTTTGCTTGACCCTAATTTCCATTCCTTCCTCTATTTTGATTTGCAACATAACCTCTACCGACTCCACTCTTGCTTGTTCAGATCGACGTTCTTGAACCTGGTTTGCACCATAACCTTCCCATCTCGGCGGTGGCTTGATTATGTGGATTGGAAGCGCTCGAGATTGTTGTTGGTGTGTGGAAGAGAGTTCATGTTTTGACTAATCAAGAGCTAGTTGATTAATGAAGTTTCCACGTGTGCATCAAAGATCGACTTGTTTAAACATAGGATCAAGAATGAGTTTGTGATTACCATTACCCATAGGTATGACTTGTGAGACTTTGGTTGTGATTCCGATGTTTGAGTAGAAAGCGGTTGAATCATTTGAAGAGCTTGTCTCTCCCAGGTTGGTTTTGAACCGATTAAGAATCCTTTTTCAAACATAGCATGTCTCTCATTCGAAAGAGGAAGGCATAGAGTTGCTCATAGTTTGTATTCTTCAATCCTTTGGTTAGCTTTACTGAGGTGACAAACTTGTGCCATTCGGGATTCATGTTGTTCACAAACTTTGAGTTCGGTGAATGTTTGGCATAGTCATTATGATGTTCCTCATATCATTCACAAGCTTGTGGAATCTCACATAGTACTCATAAACACTCTCATCGGTTTCATTTGAAGTGCCTCCAACACTTTGGCATTGGTATTTGGGTCTTCTTTGACAACGCCCCTCGATTTCATCAATTGTAACCCCAACTGTCTCAAGATGCTTGAGGAACTTAACCATGTGTTCATCCAGTTGACAAGATGGTGGTACATAAGATCTCTATGCTCGTGAACATTTTCGTTGAAGGTGAGCACATCGGATCTAAGGTCAGAATCGGCAAAGCAGCCTTTGATGTGTTGATCCCAAAACTGCTCAAGAACCCTGTAAAATGCCTTCCTTGAAGCCCCACCGATCCACTTAACCGCTTGTCTTTCGGTGAGTGGAAGAACATTGTTAAACCTTTTGAATTCATCGAGCCGGAGGATGAGGTCGAGTCATTGTCTTCGTTTGAAAAGGTGACTCGATGCGCTCCATGGATCAGCCGAGGCTCTTGTTCGATTGAACCTTAGCGTCCACTTCTTCTCCTCCGATAAGATTTCTTCATCACTTTCAAAGAAGGTCATCATCAAATTTTAGCAACTCAAGAACCTCAAAGAATCATAACAAGGAGTGGAATGGGTTCCATATCACGGTGGTATTGATCCTCTCGAGTCATTGTCCTCGTGGACCCCTGACACCGTGGAGTTTCAGCGCCTTCTCTGGAGTCGATTGGTTTTGGGTTCCGTGATCGGCGGGTTGTTCCTTTCCTCCGAGTCTTTGTCCCCAAAGTGACCCCGAGACACTGGTGGGTATTTCCAGATGCCTTTAGCGAGTCATGAATGTTGTATCCCTATCGGTGGGTTGTTTGTTTCCCCGAGTCTTTGGGATCGATCGGTGTGCCCTCGACAAAGACTTGGATTTGTTAATGTCATCATCGGGCGAGTGGAAGGCGCCCCTACCAACGGGTTGTTTGTTTCCTCCGGATCTTGGGAGTAGTAGGTGTGACCAAGGGCACCGACTATGATGTATCGGTGTCCTTCGTTGTCACTGTGGGTGGTAGTTGCCCAGTCGGTGGGTGTCTTTTTGGTCTCAAGCTTTTGTGCCTCTTAGGCGGTGCTCCTCAAGCCTCGTGGCCCCGAGACTTTGGTTTAGTCTTAGTCCCAGTTTGAGACTTCCCTTTCTTTTTAGGAGCAGTGGTTTGAGACATCGATCCCTCCCGGTTGTTTACAAAGAACCATATGGGCCGTCAATTCAATAGGTGTGACAAGGGATGGGTCCTTTTGAAAGTTTGAAGGACTCGGGATGCCGGTAAATTTCTAAATTTTTCATCCCGAGTATAATTGGCACCCAAGAACGATTAGAAGCACAAGAGACAAACCTAGGATAATAAATATACTTCGTCCTAGTTTTGCTCAGTAGCTTCATTACAAGATCACCGAATGATCTCCCTATGTCGACAAGTGACCCCATTAATCAGCAAGATGCCATCATCAACCGAATAGAGTTAACTTTATTCGGTGGATGAGTGGTTCTCGCCGAGGACCCGAATCACAAAAGTGAAAAGGATCCTCCAAGCCACGGGAATGAACTTTTTTAGTGACCGGGTCTTGTCCAAAATGTTGGATCCAAAACGATTTGTTTTAACCCATCCTTCATCGTAGAAGGTTCGTGATGGGCGACATAAACACCTTTGTTGTAATCTAACCTCGTTGAAGTGCAAAAGTTTTGTAATCCGGGTGTATTGTTGCCCCCATTAAGACCGAACTCGATGAGATACTCCCGAGTGGTCTAAGGTTATTCTCATCGAGAAGGTGTCGGGTCAAAGGCTTTAGCAGATTGCCCAAAACTCCCCGAGGTAGTTTGGGTACACCACCGAGGACATTTACAAAGGCCGTTTTGAGTGGGCGGTTGAATAAAAATTTACAATGTCTTTATAGGTTGGGACATTTTCGTGGTATTCAAAATGACCTATGACATTATTTGTTTTGAATTCAACGTTAGTGAGATCCCCTACCATCGAGAAGCAAACCGAGAGATTGTGTTCTAGCCATTTCTATTAAAGAAGTTTTTAGGGTTTAAAAAAATGTTTGGCAAGAACAATCAAAGTGTTTAGATCTCTAGTTTGTGATGAAAAACTTTGTAAATGTTTAAAAGGAGGGTTATCCAAAAGAGGTTTTGAAGGTTTGAGAACACACAAATATTTTGGATTTGAGAAAGGATTTTGATGTGAGTTTAGTTGCGAAATTGATTTGTGTGTGTTTTAGTGATTTTGAAGAGGTATTTATAGAGTAGTGAGAGGGTGGTTTTGTATAAGTGTGGATATGTAAAGACCTTTTTGAGATCGTTTGATATTCCACATTTAATGCCACCTACTACATCACGCAATAAATTCCCATCTTTCAAGGAAAATAATTGTAATGCACAAGAAAGTGCACTTTAGCGATAATAAAATATCCATGGGATATTTTATGTAAGAGAAGGCATTTAATGCCAAGTGGTGTGAGGTAAATGATGATACTCTGACAAGAAGACATGTATTCCTATATTAAGTTGGTGGGATTACCAACCTAGGACATTAAAGTAACTAATACTTGGAGCATTTAGTTACTCATTCAATGCTCTTTTTCGTCGGGGACCCCGAGTGAGTCTTACTCATTCAAGGAGAGGTTGATTTCGGATGTTCGTGGAGACGAACCATTTCACGAACTCATCGAAATTGGTTTTCGATTTCGACTTTCAATGTCAAGCATTCCTAATTGACTTTCGGTCTCACTCAAGGTAGGCTCATCCAAAGGTTTGGTGAAGATATCAACAAGTTGATATTCGAGAGGGATGAAATTAAGTTCTATGTCTCCTTTCATTATGTGATCCCCGATGAAATGTTATCCGATATCAATGTGTTTGGTTCTTTGATGAAGGATGTGGTTGTTGGAGATTGCAATTGCACTTGTGTTGTCACGTAAGATGGGTACCATTTTGAAATGGATGTCATAGTCCTTGAGTTGACTTTTCATCCATAGAACATTGGCACAACATCCGCATAGCCTACATATTCGCCTTCGTCAAGACATAGCCACCGATTGTTGCTTTTAGCACTCCAACAAACTAGTTTTCCTCCAAGGAATTGACAGACCCCGAGGTGCTTTTTCCGTCCATGTTGCACCAAGATAATCGAATCGAGTATCCTTTGAGATCAAACCCCGAGCACTTTGGATAATAAAGTCCAAGGCTTGGGGTTCCTTTCGTGTACCGAGTATTCTTTTGGCTGCAGTGAGGTGGGATTCTTTGGGATTGACCGATATCTAGCTATGAGATGATCGAGAATTGAATGTCCGGTCTAGAAGTAGTTAGATACATCAAAGAGCCAACAATCCTCCGAAATGGGTTTGATTAATCGATTTGCCGGTGAGATCGTGTCCAAGATTGTTAGGAGGGACCATTGGTGTCTTCACCGAGGCATAGTGATATCTCATATTTCTTCAAGAGATTTCTTGTGTATTTCTCTTGACATATGGAGATTCCTTTATCAGTCTGCCTGATTTGTAGTCCAAGAAAATAAGTGAGTTCACCCATCATGCTCATTTCAAACTTCTTTGTCATCAGTCTTTCAAACTGTTTGCAAAGAGTGTAGTTAGTAGAGCCAAAGATGATGTCATCAACATATACTTGGACCAGTATGACATCAAGTTTTGTCCTATAGATAAACAATGTGTTGTCTATCTTGCCTCTGACAAACTTGTTTTGAATGAGGAAGGCTGAGAGTGTTTCATACCATGCCCTGGGAGCTTGTTTTAGACCATAAAGGGCTTTATCAAGCTTGCAGACATAGTCAGGGAATTCACTACTCTCAAAGCCTGGTGGTTGTTGAACATAAACTTCTTCCTTGAGCTCACCATTTAGGAATGCACTTTTACATCCATTTGATAAACTTTGAAGTTCATGTATGAGGCATATGCAAGGAAGATCCCGATGGCTTCCATTCTGCAACAGAGCAAATGTTTCATCATAGTCAATGCCTTCTTGTTGATCGTAACCTTTGGCTACAAGTCCGGCTTTGTTTTAATGACAAGTGCTGTTTTCATCGCTTTTTATTTATGAAAACCCACTTCATTCCTATGACTACTACATCCTTAGGACATTTGATCAAGGTCATGACCTTGTTCTTATCAAACTGCTGTAATTCTTCTTGCATAGCCCGAACCCATCTTGGGTATTTTAGAGCCTCTGTGACACTTTTGGGTTCTATTCCGATAGGTAATCGACATATAGACATTCATTGGTCAAGCTGCAGTTAAGTTAGCACCATGCTTCTAGTGAGCATGCCTTCAGCTGGTTCACCAATAATATTTACAAGCTCAATGTCCCGAGTTCTTGTCCACTTACTTTGTGGTCTAGGATCCGAGCTTGAAGAAGTCACTGGTGACATAGGGTGAGTTCGTATTTGAACACAGTATCATCAAGAGCATCCGCTGAGATGTCTTGTTCAGTTGGGTTTCATGAATCACGGGTCCCGAACATTTGGTTCATTGTTACCTATCTCATCGGGGATCGATTGGTTATCAATGAATTCACCGATGGTTGGTTGTGACAGTTGTGAGGTAAGACATAATATGAGATGTCAAGATTAGCTTGGTATGAGGAATTGATTTCGGTGTTAAACTCATCGAGGATATCTTGAAGAGTTATCAATTCCTATCTCCTCAATCGAGGTGTTGGAGAACCTAATGCTTTCGACACTTTCATCAAAGGTGACATGAAAGGTTTCCTCAACTTGTTGTCTCCTTGTGTTAAACACACGAAGGCTTTGGAGATCGGTGAGTAACCTAGAAAGTATCCATCATCGCCTTTAGCATCAAACTTGCCTAGATGATCCTTGTGATTATGAATAAACACAGACATCCAAATACATGAAAGTAGGTGATATTAGGAAGTCTACCTTTGAATATCTCATATGGGGTTTTATTATGTCTTTTGACAATGATTGACCTATTTTGAGTGTAACAGTCGCTTTGACCGGCCTCAATCCAAAAATGCTTTGAGAGGGTCGAGCCATTTAACATGGTTCTTGCACCTCGATGAGAGTTCTGCTTTTCCTTTCAGAACCCCATTTTGTTCGGGGTATAAGGAGATGAGAAATTTTGGGAGATTCCTTCTCATCACGTAAACTCTCAAGCTCAACATTTCTAAATTCAATACCATTGTCGCCTCGATTTGTTTAACCGTAATGTCATTCGGTTTTCAATGTTCACGATGAATGACATTATAGTATTAGATGCCCGACTCTTTTTGGAAAGAAAGTATACCCAAGTGTACCTTGAAAACTCATCGACAATGACAAGTGTATACTTCTCATGTCGGATTGATCTAGGACTAATCGTCCAAAGAGATCCATATGCAAGAGGTGAAGGCGCTTTTGATGGAGAAATTTTGCTTGGTTTTGAAGGATGCTCTTTGATGTTTGCCTTTTTCACAGTGAGCATGGTTTATCTTTTGCAAAAACCAAAGTGATGGTAAGCCAAGGACCTTGTTTTGTTTTGCCAAGTTGTTGAGGTTTTAAAGTTTAGTATGAGAGTCTCTTGTGCCACGACCAATTGATGGTTTCATGGCTTTGGCAAAGAGACACGTTCCATCTTTAGAGAGCGTTGACATGTCTAAGACATAAACATCATCTCTCCTAGGAGCAATCAACACAACTTCCTTGTTGGCATTAAAATGGTACCTTGTTTGTCATTGAATTGGACAATGTACTTTGCATCACATAGTTGATCGACATCGATGAGATTGTATTTGAGACCGTTGACATAAGCTATTCTAGAGAAAACTATTCCATTGCGCCATCGAACCATAACCTTCAGTGGGACATGATGAATTATCACCAAACACTACCTGGGCCCTGGTTCTTTACAAACTTGTGCAGATATTTCTTTACACCACCATGCTTTTGAGCATCCACCGCCTAGATGCCGATAGGCTCCCTCGCATGCCTCGCACAAGTAGTAAACAACATTAGTTTCTTCTTCGTGACCCACTTACTAGTGGGATTGGGTCTCATGGTCTCTTTGAATTGAGCAATTGATTCATGGTCGGTGGTGGAGTGGAATGAGCTACCACAGTGTTTTGCATTTAGAGACCGAGGATGACTCAATGGTTTTGGTTGTTTTGAACTTCTCCTTGCATGGATGACGTTGTCATGTTGAGATGTCTTATGAGTCGTGTTGCCGCAAATATCACAAAGATATGTTCATAAGACAATCATCGATGATGATCATTAAAGCCACAAGAAGGGCAAGGAGGAAAAGGCTTTGCTCTTAGTTTTGAGCTTTGGATGAAGAAGCATACCGATGACCAACTTTTGTGTAGTTTTCTTGACCGAGAGAACTCACATATTGCAAGTGGTCGCTAGATCTGTGATCATCCTTTTACGATCATGCAAAAAGGATTCTATAACAATTGTCATGGTATGGGTGGTATAGTGGCATAGATCACACTTCTGCTTGTTTTTGGTGGTGGCTTTTGACTTTGAAGAACTAGAGGAAGTCGACTTTGTCTCCTTTATAGGTTCGTGGACCTTTCAATAGATTCCATTTTGTCGGCTAGCTTCCTCACAAGTTCACCGATTGTCGAATTGATCGCCTTCATGGGGACAGAGGATGTGGAATTTTCAGATGGGGTGGATTCTTGTTGAGTTGGTTTTGATTGTCTTTTCAAAATGGTTCTACCAAGTCCGCACCTTTCTTTAGGAGAGTGTGGATTGTAATGTAATGGAGTAAGCTCGAGCTAGGATCAAAGACCTCAAGAGGTTCCAAAGGTGGAAGGGTGCTTGAGATTCATCTTCGCACTCGAGATGTGTTCAAGACTACTAGACATATCGGGAGTCCAAGTATGCTCTTTAGAGCTTGACTTTCGTGCTCTAGAATTTTTCCAGTCAAAGTTGGAAGCTTACTCGTGATTAAGTCTTTCAATCCATTCACCGGGCTTGGGAATAGTCAACATACTTGGTAATCATGCCACCGCACACAAATGGTTTGGGACTCGGTCTTTGTTTGAGAGTCGTGAGATGGTGTTCACCTATGCCTCTCTTTTTGCTACCGGGGCACCCACAACATCAAAGACCTTTGGATTCTTAGCAATCCAACCTTCAATGATATATTTTCCTTTTAGTTCATCTTGAAGATTCCCGATTTCTTTTGACTAGTTCGGTGTTTTGAATTTGCAAAGTGTGACCTCAAGCTTAGCTTGTTTAAAATAAGTAATTCATCTCTACACTTATTCAATTCAAAACCTAACTTGTTGTACTTAGAAAAAGATTTAATCCTTTGCTCTTCTACAAACTTAAGGTCAACATTGATATAGTTCATATAAGATCGCCAATCGAGTCATCATCCATAGAAAGTAGAATATTTACCTTCTTCATTGTGATGTTAACCCATTCTTCATTCCTAGCATGATTCTTTCCAACAGCCTAGCTTGTCTTCCTCTCGAGAGGGCCATCGGTACCGACATGCACCATTTCGTCATCTCGATGAGATTGGCTCTTCATCCCATCAAAGGTTTCAAAGAACAAGACCTTTGTTTTTACCCCGCATGCATTGAACATTTTTGGTTCGAGGACCGGCCTCAAGCAATGCAAGCTTAGCTTTGATTTTTCCGTACTTAGCTTCAAAATCTATTGTTTTGTTAAGACGATTTATTTTGAAAGTTTTGATGAGACCGATAGATTTTAGGTTGAAATTTGGTAAAGCCCGAGGAATGATTTGAGCTTGATGGTTTGTAAGAGGGTTCGTAAATTGTTTTTGAAAAATGTCCTTTGCAAATGACCTCTTTATGACACTTAAAGCATTCGGTGTCCTCATTTGCTTTAGCCATTGAAAACCTTTGTTTCTTTTAATAAAACTTCGAGAGTTTGCAAGGAGTGCTCTTTCCGAAATTCAACGTTCAGTCATTTAAGTACTCCTCACATGATCTCTCATCGGGCTCATCATCGAGTTTTCTTAAAATCTTGAACCACATTGTTAGAAAAGAAAGTAGTTGACATAGGTGAGGAGGTGGTCGTGACTTCTTGACATCCCGAGACTTCTTTAAGTCGTGGTATCGTCTGCTGATGAGGTTTTCCTCATAGACAAATTTTCCATAAATTTCGTGAAGATCAAGGTTTTGGAAATGATTTGCATTTCTAAGTCCCCGAGAGAAGTTTAACCACTTCTCGTGAAGACAGTTGACAAAACCAACATTAATCTCATGTTTGGACAACTTAACACCATCATTAGAAAGTTCATTTAAATGGGTTTTGTAAGGTGTAAGTTTGAGAGAGTGTTTCGAGTCCCTAGCCTCAAGGTATTATACTCAAGTTTCGTGTCCATTATCCTGCTTTCCTTGGTATCGACGGACCCTCATGGCTATGGACTAGGTCATCCTAGGTTTGTTTAGGCAGACATACGACTTATAATCGACTCCATTATATCATCGGGAGACATGATATGATGATACTTTTGAGTCTTTGGTCCCTGGTTGACCACTCTCCTTTCATCCCTGGTCCACCGAGCTTGTGTTTGGGCAAACCTTCGCCAGTCTTTGGGACAAATGGACCTTCATTTATACACTTGATATAATAAGGTTCCATCCTAATCAAATAGGAAAGCATACGCTTTTCTATTTGTTGAATTTTCCAACTTCAAGTCTAGGGCAACAAATGAGAAAGCTTCACCCTTTTATCGACTAGTTGGGGTACATCAATTTCACCATATAGGATCCTAATTTAAAACTTTTAGAGCGGCCTAAAATGAGTTTTATAATTAGCCTTGCTCGATACCACTTGTTGTTCCCTATTCACTATTGTTTAAAATCAATTAAGTACGTAAAACAATATTAACAGTGAATAATGACTGAAATTAACATAAGTAAAACACACGAGGTAATTTTCAACATCATATTTGTTGGATCGATATACTTTAATCAAACTAACTTAACTAGCTTGTTAAGGTTTAATAACCTCGGATAAATCCTAAGTTATTAACAAAGAAACACTGAGCAATCTTTATTAAGTACGCGTAATTTACTTAACAAAGCTAAGAAGAATAACTTTATTATAAACTCTAAATCGCTTATTATGCGATACTCTAATACAACTCTAAGATAATCGAACTTTCTCTAAAACACTAATTAAGTAAACTCTAAAACTCTTTTCCGAAATCGTACCTCTAATGCCAATCTAGGAGTCCTTTTATAGGCTCAAGGATATCCTAGTCGGTTTACAATTGATAACCTTGTACGACAAGTAATCTAAACATGGAATACAATTCTTTCCATAAACGAATATACAGCTTCTTTTGTTCTAGCAAGATTTTGACTTTATCTTGCAAGACTTTGACTTTGTCTTTAGCAAGATTTTGACTCTTTGACTTCTTCCAAGATTTTTGCGACTTACAAGATTTCATATCTTCAAGACTTTGATATCTTCAAGACTTTCATATCCCAACAATCCTCCCTAACTTGAATTCTACTTACTTGACTTCAAGTTCCTTTGTGAATATATCTTTAATGACTTCATCTTAAAATGGATTGTTTCTTAGTCTTTAAATTGTATCTCTGTAATATCCGTGCTTTGTCAAAGTATCTCTTAGAATTGTTTTCTTCACAACAAAGATCCAAAGAATCTCCATCTTTTCAAAGAACACAAAGAACATATGACAATTTGTACAATAATTCGGTTTAAGTTGCATACTATTCTCATCACATCTAAGTGAATCATTGAAAATTTAATGGATTTAGAACTCTTTACCAAAGCCATTATCTCCGAGTAGCCAAATGTTTTGGTGTGTAAGACCATGGTACATTGATAACCATATGATTTTTAGCAAATCACCGACTATCAATGATTTGTTTTGTCTTTACCAAAAGTCGTACCCTTCCGGACTAGTTAGTTCTTCTATCTAATGGTGAACTAATTACCAATAATGGTTTTTCCACGCCTTTACCACAAGCCATTTTCTTGTGGGCTAGCCAACTCTTCACATTATCGATATGGTGAGTTGATGACCATCCAACTTATTAGCAAGTTGTCAACTAAAACGGATTTGATATATCTTTACCGAGCCGTTTGCTCATGGATTAGTCAATCCTTTTGTAACCATGGTGGATTGATAACCTATTGATGTTATCATCACAAAACCATTTATTCAACCTTTATTTCAAAATATTTATTACTTAACAAAAGGTTTCTTCTAAAATTCTTTTAACGGTTTAGTTCGTAAACAAGACTTTGATGAAAGTATGTCGATAAGCAAGACTTTGAATAAAAGTAATCGATATATCAAATAGTATTTATTCAATTAAAAGTCATACCGCTTATAGATCATTCTCAAGAATGGTAGTCCAAATCTATAAACAAATTGACAACCATGCAAGCGCTTCATTAGCCTCTTCTACTTCCAATCCATGCTCTAGCATTCTTCTCATGAGCTCAATCAGAAGAGGGTATCTTCTTTCTCGCAAACATGTATCATTGTTCCATTTTCTAGCTCCAAAACATGAACTCCAGATTCTTCAAAAATCTCCAAAGAAACAATTTCCCGGCTTTCTTGATCCTTCCAAATATCATCGCTCTTCATTAGTTTCCCACATTGTTATGAGATCACCATGTAAAACCAATCCAATCCCTTCTAATGGATTATCTTCAAAATAAGTCTTCACAACATGATATAAGTAGAATAGATCTACTCTATCTATAATATGCAAAGAAATCCCATAGCCTTTTGAAAACTTTGAAACTTTCATTTTCTTTATGAAAACCATGTAATCTCCATTCTTAGATTTCTCAACTTTGAAAACACTAATCTTTGATCCATTCATCTTCATGTCATTATCTTCATTTGTATAATCAAAATCTACCACTCGAGATAATTCTTCAATTCATCACTAGTCTCGCATCTTAATTCAACCTTTTCTTTCTTTGAAAACCGAACATCCAGAATTTCCGCTTTTTCTTTTCTCTTTAAGCTCTTCTTCCTTTCGCCTTCAAATTCAATGAGCTTCTTCTCTAAAGTCTTTAATGCTCGCAACATCTTTCTTATAAGCTTCTCTCTCAAAGATCATATAATCTTTTCATATCCACATAATTTAGATTTTGCAATCCTTTAAATCCTCTCGCTTTTAAATATGCCATCATTGCATTCCTTTCTTTAGCTAAATTAGGTCTTCTTGACATAAATCTAACATGTGTAGGAGACTGTAATGGTTCAAGAGTTTCAAAGATTCAATTCATCTTGCACCTTTTGAGTCGCTTCTATTTAGAGCTTCTTGAGCTTCTTGTTCTTCTCTATCTTTAGCATCTATCTCTTCTTGAACTTTTCTAGTCATGCAGCTTCATTCCTTGCAACTTCAAATGCTCTAAGTTCGCCAAAGTGAGTTTCTTTTTCTTAGTTTCAACCGTAATACCTTTCCTTTGTCTTTTGGATCAATTGCGTGTTGATCGGTTCTTGGTTGTTCTTCTTCTTGTACATCTCTAATAGTAACTCCTCCTCTTGGTTGTGACAAATCAAGCATTGTAGCAATTACTTCATCATCGCCAGAATGAATAGGTTTGAATGTAGGTTCCTCTCTCTTCTATAACAAGCTTGTAGAAGGACCGCCTTCTTCTTCAAAATTCAAAACCCTTGGAGTTATTGGTGTTATTACTTCTTGCCTAGATGTATTTTGATCATCAAGACTTTGATGTTCAAGACTTGATCATCGCACTTGAACTTCAAGACTTGATCATCGTTCCTTGAACTTAACTTCTTCTTCTCGTTCTCGGAAAATCTTCTTCTTCTTCATAACATCTTCTTCGATTCTTTCTTCTTCATAACATCTTCTTTCAAATTTTCCTTTTCTAAATTCCTCCCAAGTTGATGTAAGATGGTTTAGGAACCTTCTTTCGCTTCAATTCCTTTCAAGTGCTTTACGACGCTTGTTTTCCTCTTTAACCCATAAGTTGAAACCATGAATATAGGGTTTAATAAAATTCCTCAACCAGAAATAGTTACGCTTCAACTTCCTAAGTGCTTTAGCTTGACGCTCAACAATCTTGTTCAACCTAGCTAACTCCCTTGTTAAAGCATAATTATCCATAGTTAAACCTTCACGAGGTATAGTATGATCATCACCTTGAAGTTGTGAATGTGCCTCTGAAACAGAAAGATTGTTGAGGAGATGGAGTAGGTGTTCTCTCAATCTCGCTTGAACCTCGTGACTGGAGAAACATCACCCTATAACGATGCAAGACCTTCACGAGAAGCAAGATTGCAGATGCAAGACTCATGAGGCAAAGACTTTGTGAAGCAAGACCTTGTGCGTAATCAAGACTTCACTCTCTTCATCCTCTCCACTTGCATCACGCATGCCTTGTACAACTTCCATCATTGTTGTTGTTAATGGAATATCTCCACCTCGAACAAATTACTTCGCTTAGCCATGAATGTATAAATTTTGGCTTGTTGAACAATAACATGTAACAAAGTAGCAGTGTTTTGGAATATCACCAATTGCTTGTTTAAGAAAACTGTATAAACCTTGGATACATCAACCAAGTTGACCCAGATGAGATATGCGATAGCATCCCATCCAAAATAAGCCTTGAAAAATTAAACATTCTATCGTAGCTAAGCCAACCACGCAGATGCTATATTTGACCCAAACCGCTCCCAAGAAGTGCTTTTAGAACTTATGCAATGGAGCAAGACATGAATCAAAACTTCCATTGAGGATGTAATAATGCTTTCTTGAAAGTTTGTTCACCAAAGAACCTTCATAACCAAGATTTCTAAAAGTATCCCAAATCGCTTGCTTGTCAAATCTAATAGCCCCATCTTCATCACCAAATAATAAATCATCACGAATAGAGGCTTCGTAATCTTGATAGTCCTTCCAAAGAATCGAAGATCTAATATAATATTCATCCTCCTCCATATTATCTCTAGCATTAGCCCAAAATTCTTGAATCCATGGTTCAATTATATCCGCTCAACTAAAAGAGCATAACTAATAGGCAACCCAAGAAGATAATCAATGATATCATAGAAAGCCACATTCGCCTCGGCCTTGTCCAAATTAGCCACCATATTGTGCTTCAAAGAGTTAAACGATTCACCATTGTTGAAAAAGTGAGCACAATAAAGATTATATCGAAGAATAAAGAGATGGTGATTGGGAGATAAGTATGGAAAAGATGTAAAGTAATAATATGAGAGGAAAATCGAAAGTAGTTATTTATAGTGGGATTTGAAAATCACACCTAAATAACAAAGTTACCGTTACTACCAATTACCCATCAATATTACCGTTGGAACAAGATTTAATACGACAAACAAGATTTTCCACATAAGCAAGATTTTCCCAAGCAAGATTTTCCAAGCAAGATTTTGTGAAAACAAAGATTTGCCAAATACCTTCATATAAACTAAGTATAAACAAGCATCCTCCCTCAAGCAATACATGTGACTATACCTAACACCTTATAGTCCTCCCTCAAACATAGCTTAGTAGTTAATCATTCCAATGCTCACGACCAAGTGATTGAATCGTGACACATCAAAACCTTTGTGAGTAAATCACCACATTGTCATCCGTGTGAACTTTAACCACATTAATGAGCCTATGCTCATAGCAATCTCTCGATAAAGTGATGCCTAATCAATATGCTTTGTCTTGGAATGATACACGTGATTCTTCACAATACAAATAGTACTCTCATTATCAATATTGATAGGAGTATTCTTAAAATTGAATCCATAGTCCAAGAGTTGATTTTGCATCCACAAAACTTGACCACAACAACTTGCGCGACTACATATTCACTTCAAGAGATGATGTTGCCGCAATTGTCCGCTTTTGCATTGCCGGAGACTAACCTTCTTCCAAGATATTGGCATCCACCAGCCAGGATCTTCTATCATAATTATCACCGCATAGTCACTATCGAAAAAGCTTCTAAGTGAAAAGGTGACTCTTTAGGATACCACAACCCCAACTTAGGTTGTTGTTTCAAATAATGTAAAATTCTCTTTATCGCATTCGTGTGAGAGATCTTTGGTGAGACTTGATATCCGCACATAAACAAACCGCAAACATGATATCGTGCCTTGATGCAAGAAGATACATAAGAGAGCCAATCATAGATCTCAGATAACTTGACTTCAACAGTCGTCCATCTTCATCTTTTCCCAATGAATTGATAGATTTAATAGGTGTAGTAATGCCTTCATATCATCAAAATTAAACTTCTTAAGTATGTCTCAGAACATACTTGTCTTGGCTAATGAAAATTCCTTCCTTGACCGCTTAACTCAAGTCCTAAAAGAATGTTAACTCTCCCATTGAACTCATTTGAAATTCCTTCGCATCACCGCTCAAACTCCTTAACCATGGACTGTTTGGTAGCCCCAAAGATGATATCATCAACATAAACTTGAACTAACATGATATCCTTCTTGTCTCTCTTGATAAACAAAGTCTTGTCTATAGCTCCCTCCCGTATCCATGTTGTAATAAGAATGTAGAGCCTCTCATACCAAGCTCTAGGTGCTGATGAAGACCATAAAGAGCCTTAACCACCTTATAGACTTTGTTTGGATGCTTAGGATCTTCAAAACCCGGAGGTTGTTTCACATACACCTCTTCCGTAATAGTGCCATAAAGAAAGGCACTCTTGACATCCATCCGATAGACTTGAAAACCCATATAAGAAGCAAAAGCAAGAAATATTCTAATAGCTTCAATCCTTGCCACAGAGCAAATACCTCATCATAATCTACCCTTCCTCCTATCTATAACCCCGAGCAACTAACCTTGCCTTGTTTTTGATAACATTGCCTCTTTCATCTCTTTTAACTCTAAAACCCATCTCGTTCCAATAACTCTCTTCCCATCCGAAGATCACATAAAACCCAAACCTCTTGAAGTTTAAATTGAAGAAGTTCTTCCCGATAGCTTCAACCCAACTTTCTTTAGTCAAAGCTTGAGCAATATTCTTGGGTTCCTCTTGAGAGATGAAACAAGTAAATAAGGTGTTTGATGGTCCTTATGATTTAGCCTGTTTTGTTTGTACACAAAGCTAAGTAAAGCATTGTGAGGTTTTGTGAAACCCTTAGCTTTGTGTCTTGTCATAACTCCGTAGTAGAAGGACCAATGATTTTATCGTTGGATGATTCTTATGAATTGTAAGATTGGAGATCGTGGAACTTCATATGTATCATCCAAGTTAGTATAATCAAGACCTTCATTGGAATCTGTGAAAATACCTTCATCTTCAAGCTCATCATCGCTTCTTCTAACCCTGCATGGTAGGATCATCCAAATCATCTAAAGCATCATCATCAGTGCAAGAAGATTTTGATCAAAAGCATCGTCAAAGTAATCGTGAGAGTACTGCACTCTTATTCTTCTTCTTTGCCTCTTCATAAGCTCTCCTTTGTTCATCGCTGTAAGAATGTGCTAATACATCTTGAAGAAGCATCCGATTAAGTTCCTCTTGAATAGATTGATCCTCCGCAGATAATGAGGATTGTGGTGCAACAAGATTTTGTTTTGGAGAATCAAGATTTTGCTTAGGAACATCAAGATTTTGTTTTGAACTCACAAGATCTTTATCAGAACAAGATCGTGTCTAATATGAACATCATGAACAACATATTGAATATCTTCTTCATTGTGCAAAGGTTGATTTTCTTCTCTAACAGAACATAATTCATTGAAGGAGATAAAATCTCAAGATCAAACATCCAATTAGGACCTTTACCCTTTTCATTGTCTTGATCTTCTAAAATTCAACATGAAGACAATCTTGAATCTTCTTAGTAACTCTGTTGTAGACTCTAAATCCTTTTCGTTAGTGCAATATCCCAATAAGTAACCTTCTTCGACTTGCCATCAAACTTCCCTGCATTATCAATAGTGTTCAAAATAGTAAGAGGGCATCCAAAAGGCTTCATAAAACGAATGTTGGGTTTATTGCCCATCAACAATTCATAAGGTGTCTTCATCTCGTGGTTTGGTGACAGAGACCCCGTTGAGTACATAACATGCAAGACTTACGCCTTCGCCAAAATTGAATAGGAGATGGGAATCGCTAGCATTGTCCTAGATGCTTCAATCAAAGTCCTATTCTTCCTCTCTCGCAACACCATTTTGTTGTGGTGTTCTAGCAATACTAAACTCCTCTTTATGCCTTTATTTGCACAAAAGTCATCCATAGGCTTGTTCTTGAATTCGGCCCATTGTCACATCTTATACCTCTAACCTTGAGTCTTAATTGGTTTTCAAGTGCTATTATTAGAGTTTGTATAGCATCAAAGGTATCATCTTTAAAGCCCAAAAGAAAACCCAATCGAATCTACTACAATCATCAAGAATAACCAAACAAGATTTCTTCTTATTTAAACTTGCCACGAGACAGTCCAAATAAATCCATATGTAATAGCTCCAATGGTTCTCTAATATTTCTTTCATCAAGCTTCTTGCAGAAGCTTTGTGTTGTTTACCCTTCTTGCATGCCAAACATGATTGATCATTCTTGTAAGTCTTTGAAGGTAAACCTCTAACTAAATTGCCTTTGACCGCTTTGTTAATGTTCTTGAAATTCACATGGCCCAATCTTCTATGCCATTGATGTGCCTCTTCAGATGTTGCTTTAGCCACCAAACATGTGGCTCTTCCATAAGAATGTAGACTCTTCATGTCTAAACTATACACATCATTTGTCCTTGGTACTCTAAGTACTACCAAGTCATCATCAACAAGTTTGAAGTCGAAGAAAGGATGAGACATTCGTGTCAATGAATAACACAGATGCTTTTATCACAAATTTGAGAGACCGACAACAAGTTGAAC
The DNA here is from genome assembly GCA_022545495.1 of Chrysanthemum lavandulifolium. Classification (NCBI taxonomy): domain Eukaryota; kingdom Viridiplantae; phylum Streptophyta; class Magnoliopsida; order Asterales; family Asteraceae; genus Chrysanthemum; species Chrysanthemum lavandulifolium. Next base: position 303,281,913 of record CM040240.1, read on the forward strand.
TTTAGCTCCTTCACATATCCGACATTCTCAAAATCAATTCGCCACTTTAATTGTTCCTTTCCCAAGAATCCTTCCTCCATTGGGATCATTCCCAAATGCAACTTTTCCTCCACTAATATTTCTAAAATCGACAGATCTCTTTATCACCGTCATACTTCCAAAGCAACCACTATCCACAATAAGATGATCTTTAAGCTCCTCTTCCGGGTTGCCCCGCACACAAAGAAAAGAGTTAGAAATTTTAGGAACCCAAGCCATTATCGACTTGTGTTCCTCGAGAAGTTACAAACTCAAATTCTTTGAGTATGTAATTCCCACTATCTTTCAAATTATGATCCAAAATTATCTTTGTATTTTTAGCATGTGGATTTTCAAAACTCTCCGGTTTTTCAACATAAATCTCTTTCACCGATTTTTAGCATTTTCTTTGTCACAAAACATCCGATTCACGTCGATTGTATGTCTCTCAAGAAGATCTGTCCCTTTTAACCCATTCGCTTTTAACAGTGGTTCTTGTGATCTAGATCCCTATATGAATTGTGATACCTTCTAGGTTGATAGTGAGATCTCCTAGAATTTCTATCCCAAGTATGGTTTTCAAGACCTTGTCTCGAGCAAGACTTTGAAAAGTACTTGAGAAATCAAGGTTTTCTCCGATGTGGGTATCTATGACCCGTGTGAAGTTTCGTGATTAACCCTATTAGAATTAGTCCAAACCGGTTTGTGCTCTCTAGGTCTCGATTATTAGACTTATTCCTTGAAACTTGCTTAGATATTCGAGTGTTTGTCACAATCTTTGATTAAGTGAGTAGGACTATAACACACAAAACACGCTTTTGACCCATATGACCAAAGTGATTTCTTCTATGTCTATGCCCAAAATTATTTTGCCTTCTTGATGACCGATAAAACTGTTTTGACCAAAATTATCCCAAAAGGTTTAGCAAGACTGTTTTGAAAAGGTTTTGCGTATGTATCGCTTGTTGAGCAAGACTTTGGTTTAAAGGTACCGGATTTTGAACATTGTTTTCAACAGCTTTTGGGTTTTTCGCACCTAGATTGAGCAACAAGCTTCTTCCTAAACTCTAGACTATCTACACCATAATGAGAAACATCGTGCCTAGAGGGTGATGACTAATGGATGAGGAACAAGATGATAACCATTGTCTTTCTTATATTCGTGAGGTGGTTCACTTCATCGAGCCCTCATTACTAGATGAATCTAAATAGTTAATGAGCTCATCATCACTAGTAGTTATGTCCTCAAAAACACCATCATCCCGATCACTAGGTTGGTTTTCATCTATGTTACTAAAGTCCATTCCAAATCCTAAGCTCTGTTCTAATGTAAGCCCTTCTCTGCTTTTTCAACATAAGCAACATGGGACAAGCCGGACTCTCCCAAGCAAAGAAACTTAGCTAACAAATCATCTCTTTCCTTAGTTAATTTCTCAATTTCAAGAATTTTACGCTTTAGTTTCCATTCACTAAGTTTTAACGGTAATCCCGTTGTTCATACTTTTCACCCAAGCCATTTCATTATTTTCATGTGTTATAATTTTGGCTTCCATAGACTCTAAAGTAATTTGATAACCGACTACCTCGCACCTAGCCCTAATACAATTATCTCTTTCAATCACATAAGCATTAAGTACTTTTGATAAAAATCATGACACTTAGAACATACCTCGTAGATAGGGGTTGAACTTGATGAAGTAGTCGCCATTCTTCTTAATCGAGTTTCCACACAAGCTCGATACCACTTGTTGGATCGATATACTTTAATCAAACTAACTTAACTAGCTTGTTAAGGTTTAATAACCTTGGATAAATCCTAAGTTATTAACAAAGAAACACCGAGCAATCTTTATTAAGTACACGAATTTACTTAACAAAGCTAAGAAGAATAACTTTATTATAAACTCTAAATCGCTTATTATGCGATACTCTAATACAACTCTAAGATAATCGAACTTTTCTCTAAAACACTAATTGTAAACTCTAAAACTCTTTTCCGAAATCGCACCTCTAATGCCAATCTAGGAGTCCTTTTATAGGCTCAAGGATATCCTAGTCGGTTTACAATTGATAACCTTGTACGACAAGTAATCTAAACATGGAATACAATTCTTTCCATAAACGAATATAACAGTTCTTTTGTTCTAGCAAGACTTTGACTTTATCTTGCAAGATTTTGACTCTGTCTTTAGCAAGATTTTGACTCTTTGACTTCTTCCAAGATTTTTTGTACTTACAAGACTTTCATATCTTCAAGACTTTGATATCTTCAAGACTTTCATATCCCAACAATATTCTTATTAGAAATAAATCAAAGAATCGTTACCCAAGTACTCATGGAATAGTACTTGGGATTGAAATGACAAAGTTTGGGTGACTCCTCTCAAGCTTAGGCTAAGTCTAAGCACAACTCTTAGAACCCACCGAGCTAGCTCAAGGATAAAGTTAGTTGGAGGAGTGAAAAGTTGGCTTGTGTATGTGTGCTTTTACAATTCACAAGCTTAAACTTTTCACTCTTCTTCTTATGCTATTTATACAAGTATGATATTTAACTTTAACCTAGAAGACAAAAACATAGAACTCAAAGAAACATGAATCATGAAGGATTCGATTCATCGTTGTCTTTCTATTTATAGTAGGCGGTGAGACTATTTCCTTTGACAGAGAATCGCCGCTTACTATAAATGGAAAGATATGATTTTAGAAGATTGTGACCATGCGTGATCGGATAAAGACTTGAGGACTTAGTTTTATCGGTAAAACTTTCCCGCTTTATCCAAATTTCATTCTTCGCCTTTAAGGCCTTCGCCTCTTCCTTCATTTGTCTTCGTGTTTAATAGTTGAGAGAGTCGAGGGATTCGGTGAGTTATTGTCATCACTCACCGAATCCACCATCTTCTTCTTGACTTAGTCTTCACCCTTTAAGATCCGCCTTATGGAGTGGAGAGGCTTCTTCTTTGCCTCGTACTAAGTATCTCGAAGATGGCTCACCGAGAGACTATGCGCTCAGTGACTCGATTGTGTTTAACGGATTAAACACTTAGGATATTTTCTATTCAAATCCAAGATTAAGGGTTTGGGTATTTCTCGAACCCAACAAAGAGACTTTAGGAGAGACCATTGGAGAAATGCTAGCCATGAAGATGGTTTGTGTAGTGGGTTCTTCATCAACATCGTAGTCGTATGCATCACAATCGCCTACTTGAAAGGCATTCGATGATTATGGCCTATCTCCGAATTGGTTGCTCATCCACATTTGCATCATATGTCTTAGCATTTCCTCACCAAGAACAACAACTCCTCTTCATCCAAAGTCGCACCATTATCCCGAGCTTGCACAAGCAACATCTTATCCACAAGTACTGCATTCGAGGCGTTTTGGCGATGTGCGTTCCTTGAAATGTGTCCTCACCTCCACAATTGTAACATTTGATTGGCTTTGCTTGACCTAATTTCCATTCCTTCCTCTATTTTGATTTGCAACATAACCTCTACCACTCCACCTCTTGCTTGTTCGTCGATCGACGTTCTTGAACTCGGTCGCACCATAACCTTCCCATCTCGGCGGTGGCTTGATTATGTGGATTGAAGCGGTTATGAGATTGTTGTTGGTGTGTGGAAGAGAGTTCATGTTTTGACTAATCGAAGAGCTAGTTGATTAATGAAGTTTCCACGTGTGCATCAAGATCGACTTGTTTAAACATAGGATCGAGAATGAGTTTGTGATTACCATTACCCATAGGTATGACTTGTGAGGCTTTGGTTGTGATTCGATGTTTGAGTAGAAGGCGGTTGAATCATTTGAAGAGCTTGTCTCTCCCGGTTGGTTTTGAACCGATTAAGAATCCTTTTTCAAACATAGCATGTCTCTCATTACAAGGAGGAAGGCATAGAGTTGCTCATAGTTTGTATTCTTCAATCCTTTGGTTAGCTTTACTGAGGTGACAAACTTTTGCCATTCGGGATTCATGTTGTTCACAAACTTTGAGTTCAACTCGAATGTTTGGCATAGTCATTCGATGTTCCTCATATCATTCACAAGCTTGTGGAATCTCACATAGTACTCATAAACACTCTCATCTGGTTTCATTTTGAAGTGTTCAAATTCATCATAGAGTTGTGATTCTCTGTCTTCCATAGTTAATTCAGAACCTGAGAGAAGCATGTTAATACAAATATCGTCATTAAACGTTATTTATATTTTTGATCTTTGCCTAAGTTTTGTTAACGACAAAAGTAAATTTAATTTATAAAAGCTTAAAGCTTGTCAAGTTTATTAGATATTAAAACAAGCTTTCTCAAACAATATATTCATCATTCAAGCATTTACATTTGTGATTAGTGACATCTTGATATGACTCTAATCATTATGTATGATAGTAGTTTTAGAATGTGTTAGGTTCTTAAAACCAAACACTACTTAAGCATTTGCATATTTCTAAAAATAGTAATACAACATTTGACATCATGTATTACATCATGGAAATCATTGGAAGATTTCATTAGATATTTTGTGAAGATTTGTACTCTTCATATCTTGCACAATCTCACTTAGATAGAGTTGACTTTGGCAAGATTTGATATCTTGGTCATCGGACCGCCGGTCCAAAATGGTACAGGCGGAACCCTTTATGGGTCCGCCGTCCGTGGACGCCTCGTCCATTTTGGCTATAAATAGCGATGCCAAGCCAAGTAGTTTATCATCCTTTTCCAACATACTTTCATACATATCTTCTCTCTAACCTTTCTAACTCAGTTTCATATCATATTAGTGATCTCTTTTGTAGCAAAGAAGATCAAGGCATATTCAAGCTTCAACAAGAAGTTGGAAGTCTTGTTTGTTTAGTGTTGTATGATCTAGTGTTGATCCATACTTCATTGTTGTATCAAACCATCATAATCTTGTGAGTGTGAGTGGTTAGTATTTTAGTCCTCAAAATACATTGTGTGTGGGAGTAGTTGTACCCTTGGAAAGAACTCGACATCTAGCTTAGTGTCGGAAATAGTGTGTTAAGTGTAAAGGTTTTCTCCACCGATGAAAGGAGCTTGTTGACTAGTGAAGTTAAACTCTCGAGTGTGAGACTGGGAGTGGATTAGGCAAGGAAAAAGAGTCCTTGTAGGCGAACCACTATAAACAACTTGTTGTGGTTTGATCATCTCTTTCCTTATTTACTTATTACACATTGCTTGCATATTTCATTAACATACTCAAGATCAATATCAATTGATCTTTCAATAAGTTTCAAAACAAAGTTTTTAATTGGTAAACTATTCAACCCCTTCTAGTTTTCTACAATTGGTACCGAGCCTCGTTGCTCAAGAATTTCTAAAATAACTTGTATTTTATAAACTTGAAACGATCCATGGATTTCGAAAACTTTAAAGAAGGGCAATCTATGCAAAGACCACCACTCTTTGAAACCAATGGATTTATCTATTGAAAAATCGTTTTGAAACATATGTAAAATCAAAAGATATAGATTTTGGTTTATTATTGTTAAAGGAGATTTTAGTTCTACAACAAAGGATATTTCCGTTGATGAACAAAAGAAATTAGTTGCTAAAAATAATGAAGCTAAAATGATGCTTTATAATGCTTTACCTAGAAAAGAATATGAAAGAATTTTTATGTGTGAAACCGCCAAAGATATTTGGGAATGTTTAATTGTTACACATCAAGGTAATTCACAAGTCAAGGATAACAAAATTGATCTTATTGTTCAACAATATGAACAATTTGTTATCCTCAAGATGAAACCATTGATTGTGGCTTTGCTCGTTTAACACTATCATTACATCACTTAAAGCACTTGATGAATCTTTTCGTAGTAAGAACTTTGTCGGAAATTTCTTAGAGCACTCCATCCCAAATGGAGAGCTAAAGTGACCACTATTGAAGAATCAAAAGATCTCTCAATAATGTCACTAGACAGCTAATTGGCAACCTCAAAGTTCACGAAATGGTAAGATCATCAAAGGAAGAAAGGAGAAGATCAAATCCGTTGCTCTAAAAGCAAAGGCGGAATCAGCGATGATGATGAATCTTTTACGGTAGTGAAGATGAGGAGTATGCCATGGCCGTTAGAGATTTCAAGAAGTTCTTTAGAAGAAGAGGAAAGTTTGTAAGACAACCTCGAGAAGAAAAGAAGCCATTCGAAAAGATCGGGATGATAAGAAGAGTAAAGGTGAAAGAAAGTGTTTTAGATGTGGTGATGCAAGTCATCTCATGGGAGAATGTCCCAAGCCACCTAAAAGCAAAACCGAACGAGCTTTTGTAAGTGGTGCTTGGAGTGATAGTGAAGACGATGAAGAATCAAGCAAGGAAGAGATCGCTCTAATGGCACATGAGTCAAATGAGGTATGCTTGAAAGTTGGATTGGAACACGATGAATGGATAAAAGATAGTGGATGCTCACGACACATGACGGGCAACAAAGTCTCTTCTCATCATACCAAGAGTATGACGGAGGTAATGTCACTTTCGGTAGCAATCTCAAAAGCAAAATCATTGGCAAAGGTACGATTGCTCATAACTCTCTAACTATTGAAAATGTTGCTCATGTGGATAGGTTAGGATTTAATCTACTTAGTATTAGCCAACTATGTGATAAAAAGTATAAAGTACTATTTGATGAAAATGGTAGTAAAATACTAAAAGATGGTATCACCATAGCTAAAGGAGTTAGGAAAAATAACATATACGTCATGAAAATAGATAAAACATATAATGACAAACTTTGCTTAACAACATTAGACGATAGCTCATCTCTTTGGCATAGGCGCTTAGGTCACGCTAATATGAGACTTATACAAAACCTATCTTCAAAAGAGTTGGTTAGAATTTACCAAAACTAAAATATGACCAACACTTTTATGACGCTTGCAAAATTGGTAAACAAACACATAGTAGTCACAAATCTAAAAATATGGTGTCCACATCTAAGTGTCTAGAATTATTACATATGGACTTGTTTGGACCATCCGCTATAAAAGCTATGGAGGCAACTTATACACTTTGGTCATAGTAGATGATTACTCAAGGTTTACTTGGACGTTATTTTTGAAAACCAAAATGAAGCTTTTGACAAATTTGAAATACTTAGCAAGAAAATTCAAAATCTTCTAGGTGTCAAAATTGTGTCGATCCGAACGGATCATGGTCGTGAATTTGACAACGAAACTCAATTTGGAAACTTTGTGATACAAATGGTATAACACATAACTTTTCCGCTCCACGAACACCTCAATCAAATGGAGTAGTAGAACGTAAAAATAGAACAATTCAAGAAATGAGTAGAACAATACTTAATGAACAAAACATTCCTCAAAAGTTTTTGTGTAACGCGTTGACACTTCTACATATATTTTAAATAGAGTCTTAATCGTCCTTTCCTAAACAAAACACCATATGAACTTTATAAAGGTAAAAAGCCAACATTAGGATATTTTAGAGTCTTTGGTTGTAAATGCTTTATTCTTAATACTAAGGATTATCTCACCAAGTTTGACCCAAAGTCTTATGAAGGTGTATTTCTTGGTTACTCTCAAACTAGTAAAGCTTACATTGTCCTAAATGAAGAAACAATGATAGTCGAGGAATCATTGAACATAACATTTGATTGAAAGTCCACCTCCTCTAAGAAATCACCTTTGGTAGATGATAACTTAGTTGAAAGTCAAATAATAGAAAGTCAAATTAATAATAACAAGGAAGATGAACCATCAAATAAGGAAATTGTCAACATCAAAGAATCTAAAAGTCATCCATTAGAAAGGTCATAGGACAACTTAATCAAAGAACCTTAAGGTCACAAGCCCAAAATCAAAGTAATCATTTTTGTTTTGTATCCACCATTGAACCAAAACCATAAATGAAGCAATAAAAGATGAATCATGGGTAATTGCCATGCAAGAAGAATTAAACCAATTCGTTAGAAATGATGTTTGGAAACTAGTTCCAAAACCCAAAGATCAAACTATAATTGGAACAAAATGGGTCTTCGAAACAAAATGGACGAAAATGGTGTAGTATCTAGAAACAAAGCTAGGCTTGTTGCACAAGGTTATAATCAACAAGAAGGAATTGACTATGATGAAACTTATGCACGGTAGCTAGACTTGAATCTATTAGAATATTACTTGCTTATGCATGTGCTTATGACTTTAAATTATTTCAAATGGATGTTAAAAGTGCTTTCCTTAATGGGTTTATTAACGAAGAAGTGTATGTTGCTCAACCTCCGGTTTTACCGACTTTGAGAAACCACATCATGTCTTCAAACTCAAGAAAGCATTATACTGCCTTAAACAAGCACCTAAAGCTTGGTACGACCGTCTTAAGACTTTTCTTATTGATAACAAATATACTATGGGATTAGTAGATAATACTCTTTTACTAAGAAAAGGAATCACAAATTATTATTGTTCAAATATCGTTGATGACATTATATTCGGATCAACTTGTCAAGAACTATGTGATGATTCTCTAAAATCATGCATGACGAGTTTGAAATGAGTATGATGGGTGAGTTAAACTTCTTTCTAGAACTTCAAATTAAACAACTAGAAGATGGTATTTTCTTTAACCAATCTAAATATATAAAAGACATGCTTAAGAAATTTGGTCTTGAAGATTCCAAACCAACTAAAACACCCATGTCCTCGGACACTAAACTCACCAAGGACGAAGAAGGTGAATCCGTAGATAACACTAAATATAGAGGAATGATTGGTAGCCTACTCTATCTTACGGCTAGTAGACCCGACATTATGTTTAGTGTTTGTCTATGTGCTCGCTTTCAAGAAAACCCAAAGGCATCACACTTAGAAGCATTAAAAAGGATTTTTAGATATATTAAAGGAACAACGTGTTTAGGATTATGGTATCCCAAAGGAACGGGTATAGAAACCATAGTGTATGCCGACTCGGATCATGCCGGTGATTATGTCGATAGAAAAAGTACAAGTGGTATTTGCACTTTTGTTGGACATTGTCTCACCTCATGGTTTGCAAAGAAGCAAACGGCTTTAGCCATCTCTACCATCAAGCCGAGTGCGTCTCGGTAGGAAAAGCATGTCAACAAGCTCTTTGGATGAAGCAAGCTCTCGTGACTACGAATTCATCTCAACGACATTGTGATACTTTGCGACAACAAAGGAGCCATCGATCTCAAAGAAGAATCCCGTTCAACATGCTCGTACAAAGCACATTGAAATCCGTCATCACTTTCTTCGCGACAATGTTCAAAAGGAAACATTTCAATCGAGAAAGTATCCTCAAGACAACATTGCCGACATCTTTACTAAACCTCTTAAACGAGAACCTTTTAATCTTCTTAGACTTGGTTTAGGGTTAATGGAACCAAACATGTAGGATAAACATAGCCTAAAACATTAGAATAGTCAAACCAAAACAATTTTGCCTTGTATACGCTCATGTAGCCACGGCACCAAACGACAACACGGACGGAACCAAATATTTGGTGTCGTGCGGTCCGTGGTGTCTCTGAAGCAAAGCGCTATATACATAACATCCTCTTCCTCACAACCCACTTTACCAAAACGTGTAAAACTTAAACCAAGCTCATTATTGACACCTTCCCACTTACTAATCACTGAAGATAACATCATTGTAAGTATCCTAACTTCATTTCATCTCTTAATTCTGAATCTAGGATTCTTATTTATACACAAAATTATCACAAATCATTACATGGGGTTTTATGTATGCTTTTATACCAAATATGAATTCAATTGGCAAATTGCATAACTAGTCATTCAAATTAGGTACTACATTATCATATTGCATAAACAAATCATGTTTCCCACTAATTGATAGATAATGAATATAAGGCCTTATTCAAACAACCAAACACCCCATGTCAAAAGTTTTGAAAAGCTTCTCACTTGTAGGAAAACATTTTCATTGCTAATACAAATAGAAACGTTAAAATTTTCATCACTTGCATGCTCTTGAATACTAAAGGTATTGCATAACTAATATGCACTCCGGGTATATTCAAATGTAGCCACATTGAATTAGGAGCATTTGGGTTATCTCATGGTATTTGCCAAACACCCCACTAAAACCATTTTGTGCATAAAATGAGTCGAGATAACCGCAACTCAAATTGTTTTCATATAGGCACACACTAGAACCAAAAGCGTTAAAATTTATTTTCATTTTTAACATATTAATTCTTGTCCTTAGGAATAACCATGGTAGCCGCAAGATTCTATGATCACAAAGATACCCTTAACTACATTCCCAAACACCACAAAACCAAAGGACTTACCAAGGAACAAGTAGAAATATTTAAGAGTCTAGAATCAAGGTATTTCCATGAGGTAGAACCATTTACTCATCCTTCCTTGAAAATACCAATCTTCGTGAAGAACTAGCCGCCATTCAATTCGATTGTCTTCTTGACATCGATGAACCAATTGTCCTAGGTTTGTGTTAGAATTCTATGCTAGTGTGACCGGCTTTAGTGATGAAGACGATGATGAATTTTGTCTTAGGTTTAGAATCAACCAAAATGACTACACCATCACCTTAAGCAACTTTGCTCAGTGTTAGGAATTCCCAACCGAGGAACTTGTGTCTACGGATAAGTGGTCACTCATGGCTCTTGATACAATCAATGACCGCCGCTTCAGTACATAACCCGTTTGGCCGATAAGGATGTCATCCGTGAACACCTTTTAACCCAAAAGTGATACAACCCGAGTTACCCGAAAGGGAAAAGAGGTAAACCGAGATCCATATGGAATGGAGCTAAATGAACTTAAGCCGAATTTAAGAAATGGGAGGAACTACTTAGAGCCAACGTCATTAGCACCATAGGAAATAGGGATCACTTAAACGCTTGCCTATGTCACATGCTCTACAACTTATCCACCGAAAACCATTCAACTTAGCCTACTACATAGCTAGAAGAATGATTGATATTCCAACTCAAGGATCGGTTGCTCTTCCATACGGGATGCTTCTCACCCGTCTCAATAGAAACTTCGCACCAATTCCACCAACCCCAAAAGGGATGCACCTCCACTATGAACTCATCCTCACATCTTTGTACCTTTGGTGATGCTCGAGTTGCTAAGACAAAAGGCAAAGAGCAAAACCTCCAACTCCATCATCTTCATCATCAAATAGCTCAGGATGGTCTTCCAAGCTCTCATCTTCCACCTCATGAGTATTACGCATCTCTTCCCGAGATTGAGAATGAATCAGTAATTCAAGCAAACTAAGGGAATGTTCAAGTGCCTTGGTAGGATGATGAACAAGATTTACAAGAAGTTAGACAAATAAGGGTACTTTAAGGAGTGTTTGGAACAATGCATTATCATTAATGTTTGATACTATTTAGTTGTTTTATTATGTAGGATGATAATATAACTTGAAACAATGGTGTATGCTAACAATCTCATGTAGGGGATAGCACAAGTATGCTATCAATTTTACCCATTTTCACTATATTGTGAAAATCAATAAGCCTTGCTCAAAATCTATGCTCCACTTGTGTTTATACATGTGTTATTTACTTTTCCTAACTAGAAATGTTTAGTATAATGCTTTTGAGAAAATTTCGAGGTTTGAAATGTCCCCGACACCTAAAAGCGTACTCATCCATATTTGCACTCACGGATCGAGACGGCACCATAATTTTGGTACCGTCCTTTATGTAGTTTGGTACCGCCGTGCACATGCAGCGGACGTGACATGCCACAGGGTACCGTCCGTGTATGGTTTTGGTGCCGTGGATCCTCCGGGTAATTTTACAATTTCGACTCTTTCGTGATTCCAAATTACAATCCATCACTTATAAATCAATCTTAACTAGTGTATACTCTTATTAGAACTAGTATAATTCACTTAGGTATATAAGAAATCCATTTCCCACCAAAATTCAAAAATTTGAAAAATCCACCAAAGGAGCCCTTTGGCATAAAGGAAGGAACCAAATTTTTGGTACCTTCAAATCCGTGGATAACCTGAATGTTAGGAAATTCCACTCACTAGAACACATTTATTGCAAATCTTTTCTTCTTCACTCCATCTCTCTTGTATGGATTGACTTGGGTGATATGACTAGCATTCAACCCACTTCCAAATCATTAGGAACCTCCTCTCTTTAATGGTTTAACATCAAATCAAACACATTTCTCCACAAAATTTCACTTCAATAAATTGAGAGGTTTTACCATGATCATGCTCACACCTTCTTCATTCTTACTATTATCTAGCAAAGTAAAACCCAAGTCAAAAATGACAAAATCCTCTCCAAAACCTTGCAAGAAGACCGCTAGAATTAGCGTTAGGCCATGTTGCTTCGTTAACATTAGCTCCTCATCCGAGTCTTCTCCACTCACAATCTCTTCTCCCATCCGAGATGATACAAGCCTCACCATGGCTACACCAAATCAATCACACATTGTGATCACCACTCCACCACCTACAAAAACACCAACTTCACCTCCTCCGGCACCCATCCAAACATCCAAAACACCCTCACCACCTTCACCACCAAGGTCTCCAACTCTCATTCCTGTGGAGCTATTTTCAACACCATCAACATCACCAAATCCTTTCCTAGAGGACTTGGAAGACTTGCCTCTTAGGCCAAGTCATCCACCACCATTGCCATCCTTTGGCATAATTGAGCGAATCGCTCATAAATCACCTCGGTCATCCTTTGACCCAAACGCCCCATTAGGGCCAAGACCTCTCCTTTTCCACCCCATTCACAAGGACATTCATGGTCCTTATATGGAGATCATCCACTTCCCCATCAATGTCTCCTCATCTTGAGGACATTGAGGAGTGTATGTGGGATGCCAATCCCACTAGAGAGGAGATTCAAGCGGAACTCACAACCTCCACCAATTCAAAGGCATGGTGGATTCTCACTTAAGTGAGACAATGCAAATGCAAAATGCTTTGCTTGCATCCATCATGACCACTCCAAACATCCCCAACACCACCAACACATCCACCATTCCACCACCACAACCTCCCCAAACATTCTACCCTCCAAGGCATGGTTGCTCAACTTGTGAGCAAGCGGGCCAAACTGTGAACGGACCCGGGTTATGGTCCATGACTTCCAAGAAGAAATGAGGTTCATCCTCAACCACATCCTCGAGCGTCTCAACGCTCTTTCCCATCCACCATCACTTTAGGATGGTTTTAGAATAGTCTTTCTTATGTTTACTTTCTTAGGATAATTTTTATTTCTTGTACTAAAACACATCATTGTGTTCTCTTTCATGATCTTTACTCATGAAAAAAATTTAACTAGTGAATGTTGTTTATTATATTGGTGTCATTACATAGTGTTTGGAAATGCTTGTGAATGATCATTATTACTAACAATTTTTTTGTAGCTTTATTTTCACAATCCATGTATCTTCCCATTAAAGCACCCAATTTAGGGGAGCTTTGAACAAGGGAGATAGTAGCTCGGCTCATTACATTCGCGATAGCCTCTTCTTTTTGTTGAGACAAAAGGGGAGAAAATATAGAACTTTGAAATTATTTATATTTGACTTTTACGAAAAGTCAAGCGCATACATTGACTTTCTAAAAGTCAAACAGAACCCTCATTGATAATACTTGACTTTTCTTAAAAGTCAAACCGCATACTTTGACTTTACGAAAAGTCAACATCATGCATCAACTAGTGAATTCTTTGACTTTCATAAAAGTCAAATTTCATACACTTGCATTATCATTTCCTTTTCAAGTTCTAAAACTAATATTTTGTTGAAACAAAGAGACCTTGATAGATCTTGAGCTCGTGGATCGTTATATATGCCTATGTAATCACAAGCACAATAAAAGACAATCTCTACTACTTATATTTATCGGAATATAAACACAAGTAACAAATAACTAAGAACTCGTGATCCTCTATGGATCTTTATATTAACTAAAAGCGAGTTTTTCCAATCGGTACATAACTCATTCTAATGTGTTCCTTTTATAGACAAGGAACCTAAACAATATCGCTAAACCGTTTCCCAAGAAGCGTATAAACATAAAACTAAATAAGATATACACAATCACTTCCTAATAAAGCTCATGTATATCCACACTAAATAAACTAAACACGGAATAAACACTTCCGTAACAGATTAATAACTATTATACTTATTGATTATGTCTTGGCGAATTCACTCTTCTTCAAGAGAAACACTTGGCGATAATGTCGGCATAATCTAAACTTCACATAATTCCCAACATATCATCAATCACATTAGAATGTGTTCCTTTTATAGCCTAGCTTGAGCTTGTTTTTCTTGGAGTTACTGACTGAACCAATCATATCATCAATCACGACTTCCTTTCCTTTGTCGGAAGATTTCTCAAGAGAACCAATTTGAGCTTGAAGGAATAATCACACCAACATCGAAGAAACATGTTGAGACAATTCCTCAGCGGTGTAGAAAACTTCGAGAAGAAGAATTCAACTTATACATTCTCCGACTATAAAAACTTCATCATCATCTCTGAAGGTGAAGCAGTTGGTTGTTCTTGTAAAGATGAGGTTTGACCATGATCGAAGCAACCTCCTCAATTAGAACATCGCAGATGTATCAACCACGTTGGCTCCTTTGAAGTGTCGTGAGATACCTTATTCAAATATTGTCTTCTTCGTTGTCTAGTAAATATAATAGGCACCTTGCTCCTTGAAGATTCAAGAATGGAGAAGAAACATCGATGTAAGAGCTACATCACCAAGATTCCAAGGGATGCATGAAGATTTTCTTCATCCTCCTCTTCGAAGAAACCAAACTCTCTTTTACCCTTCCGACTCGAAGAATTCCTCCAAGTTCTCAACTTTAGTCTCCAATTCCACAATCTTATTACCAAGAATAGACTTGGTCTCGCAAGTTCTTTCTTAAGATCGGTCACCTCACCTACATACTTGTTCATCGAGCATATAATGAGGTAAGTGTAATAGGATCCTCATCTCGTATCAAGCGATTGCTCGGTTGTAATTGGAACTTCATTTGACCGTTCGGAGTAACATTAACTTGATCAACATTAGAACATCCTTCACCAAATGGATTCCTAATAGGACTCGGTGTAGGCAATCTATCAATATCAACCCGAACCTCATTAATAGAAACTTGTGTAGGTGATTGACTAGGACAGGTCTAGGTGAAGGTATAAATGCCTCAAGACATGCGTGAAGGGCCCTCATCAACATCAAGCGAAAGATTACCATCATTAGTATTGGAAGAAGGTAAAATAACAACATTAACCTCATCATGATCTCATTCTCACGAGGCAACATGGCGCTAATAAAGGAAAATGTGTCCTTCAAATTTAGTTCTCATCAAGCAAATAACTTAGAAGTTAAAACACCTATGGGATAAAAAGCTTGGGTATGGGTAGAAACATTCAATATCATCGCAAAAACCTAGGGTACATCAAAACTTGCCCTTTTCCTAGTTATATTCTCAATCATATTATCGAAAATAAACTTAGAAAATTATAAGTCAAACCCTTAGATAGACAAATAATACCACATCCCAATTGAGTTGGCAGTCCCATCCTCCGGACTTATTGCTTACACATGGAGCAACGTATGAACCAAAACCTCCACATAGGACAAAGGCGATTTTTAACCACATATCGGTCCTTGTTCCTTGATTGGTGCAAAACCGCTCGAGTTATCTCACGCAAGCTAGCCACTTGTGAATGACCAACCGTAAGAAACTCAAAACAGTTCAAACACTAATGCAATTTAAATCAGAGGAATATAGTGAATTCCTGGGTCGTTAAGTCCCACGGAGGATGAATTGGTGTATAAACACTTGATCAGATGATAGAATGATCACTAAGGATAGTGATCAGTAAGGTTTTTTTATGGAAAATTACCTAAAGAAAAGATCTACAAATTAAAGCGACTTAAATGCAAATTAAAAGAAATTAAAAAGTTAAAATATATTAAATAAACGCTATCACTATTTTTTAAAATGATGAACGTTTAAATCCTAAAACGACGTTTAAATAAAATTTAAATAACGTACAAAATAAAACGTGAGTTTTAAGAAATAAAGACCTACAAATATGAAAATGACATTTTACAATCCTAATAATAAAAGAAATTTATTAGAAAAAGAAAATTATTTTTAAACTATTTATTTAATTATTATTAATTAAAACTATTTATTAAGTATTTAAAATGCACTAAAATATAAGAAAATACAAAATTAACCTAGAAAATGAAATTATAACTTAGAAAATCTAAAATATTATAAAACTTATTTTAAAACTGAAAATATAATTTTAGACTTATTATGTATTTATTATTAATTTAAAAGTATTTAAAACTAATTAAAATGCTAAAATTAATATTTAAACTAAGAAAATTATGGAAAATACTTTTATGACTTTTATATTTATCTTAATCTAGGAAAATTGAAAACATATTTTTAAGCTTTTTCGATTTATTAGTATTAAATGCTATTTAAAAGGATTAAAAACTATTTTAAAATAAAGAAAATAGCAAACAGTGTAGGAAAAATCTGAAAAATTCAGGAAAATGCTAAAATATTATTCTAAGTTTATAAAAATATAAAACATATGCTTATGTGGAGGAATATGCAAGCGCAATGGATTAGCTTATAAATAAGACTTCAAAATAAGCTAAAAGCCATAAATGACCACCAAATAAACACGAAGCTAGGGTATGCTATATTAACTAAATACTAACCTAATCCAACCATCCTAAACTTCTAAAAAGCAGTTTAAACCAAGAATTAAGCAAAGTTAAACTAGTTATATTCGGAAAATGGGACAACATTAAGGCTTATCTATGAGTGGGGTCCACAGGGCTTAAGCTCAAAACCTTGGCTGAAAATGATAGTCACTGGGTGGTGAGTGGAAAGGAACCAAGAACCACCAGTGGGGTCCTTGGTGTGGCTGTGGGATCCACCAAAGTGGTGGTGATGCCCTGTTATGGTGGTGCAGGCATCATTCGAAAGGGTGCTCAAAAGAAGCTCTTGATTAAGCACTATATAAGCTGATAAAAGCAAACTATTATTTTTCTAATTTTCTTAAGCAACTATATTTTAATGTCCTAGAAGCTTGTAAACTAAATCTTAATATTAAACACTCAGTAAAATTCTAAGTTTTATTCAAAACAGTATTTGGAAAATTTGACTTTTTTACTACACTAGAACTTTGACTTATATGAACTTGTAACTGATTCTATGGATTTAATATGTTATAATAAACTATATTAAGATGATTTTAAGCTAAAGTACTAAGTTTTAAGCTACTATGGTGAGTTTTGCTATTTAAAACCTTAACAGTTAACTATATTATGAGATTATACATCATTTTGACTTTTTAACTAAAGAGGATTGGTTTTTAAGCCTGAATTGAACTATTAAGAACTAGATAGACATGTATCAAACTAGAACAATGCTACAAATAACTTCTAACATAGCTTATAAGCACAATCCAAACACCCCTTAATATGACAGTTTGAAGCTTTTATACTAAAACAAGTATTTTTATCAAGAGAGCTGTTTCATACCTTATAATAACTATAATTAGATAGAGTAAAACTAAAATTAACAACTTTTAAACACTTACACTATATATTGCAAATTTCAAAGAGATACCTTACAAATTGAGTTTAGTAACAAAGCAGAGAATTGATGATTGATATCACACCCTATTGCTTCGAAGCTCTAAACCAACAAGCATTCCAAAATCAACTTTGCATCATTGTCTTGATCATTTCTCCATATGATTTTTATTTTCCACTAATTTATAGGTATTTTGGTGATTTTGGATTTATTAAGTAAAGCTGTTTTCTTAAGGATTCTAAGAGTTTGTAAGCTTTGTCATGAGCTTATAAGAGCTTAAGAATCGATAACAACAACTTTAACAACATTTGCTTAATTTGAGAATTTGAACTAGGAAATAAGCAAAAGCGAATTTGTAAACATTAACGAAATTAAAAGCGAAATAAGGTTTTATTATCTTGAAATTGATAACAACATTAATTGGAAGCTTAAAATTACACTAGAATTTGGAAAATTATTAAACGACCTAAACTAAACTAAATTACTCTATCGCCCTTTTCACACCGCTTCTCCGGATATTTATTGACCTCTATCACTCCTTGTCGACATCGATGCTTTCCACCTCTTTCCAATCCTTGGATTCATCGAACCATCCAGTTGTAATTTGGCGGAAAAGTCTAAATAGCGGTAGTAGCATTAAATGAGGTGGGGGTTGGTTTGCAAGGTGGAAAGGTTGAAGTGAAAGGTAAGTATGTCTTTGGAGAGATAAGGGTAGTGAGCGGTGTTGAGAGGTGAGTGGTAGCGGTGTTGAGAGGTGGAAGATGAGCAGTGGCCGTGCGTTTCTATTTTAAACACTTGGGTCGGGTTTGGTTTTGGGCTAGGGTGTTTGGGCTTCTTGGTTTAAGTGGATTGGATTTGGTTTAATAA